>CAHIKZ030000465.1:110000-140000 GCA_903632075.3 Acanthosepion pharaonis
GAGATGAATGTACGTGCGAGGTTCATGGATAATTGAAGGTTAAAAGCAGGAGCATCGAAAGATCTTCCGTGGCGCTATCGGTTACAGCACGTCAGGCAAAATGACGGTTCCGTATAGGATACAGGTTCAATTCCTGTCGGAGAGCGAATATTTTCTATGAAGGTTCTCGGACATTCAAGCCGGCAAATTTAATTAATACTGTTTATTATAAATCAGAGCATTTCCTGAAATATTTGTATCTATAAAAAGAATATATAAACATTAAGATATGTTTTTTATATATATATATATATATATCACCGCTAAATGGTTTCGATAATAGGGCCTATATACGATAGTATGTTTGCTGACCAGAAGGCTTATTGTAATATATGGGTGGTTAAGTATATTTTATGTCACTTTGGTCAAATAAATGACACGTTTTATATTCAGCAAAATAAACACGCACTCACACGCTCTCGCTCTCGCTCTCTATCTCTCTCACACACACACACACACACACACACACACACATATATATATATATATATATATATATATATCATTCATTCCATCTCTTATTCTGTTTTCACAAAATGTTCTTTCTCGCCACCTCGTTCTGGGTATGGCGATAAACTACATCCGCGTTCTGGGTAAGACGATAAACTACGCCCATCAGCAAGGCCTCTGATCAGAAGGTTTTGAGGAGCGTAGAAACATCTCTTAATTGCTGGTGTTCCCAGGTCCATCCTGACCCGTGGTGGTAGCACCTGTCTGGGTCCCTGCTATGGGTAAATACCTGACACGCAAACTTGTGTCAAAATAGGTTTTAACGCCAGAAATAATTTGCAATAAAAAATATATACCAGCAATAATTTTTGAAGGGAAAATTATTAGGTTGTCCCAAAAGTTCGTAAACACATAATGGTCTTTATGTCGAGGAATAAATTTTGTTGTTTTTATTATTACTTGGCGAGTAAAATTTAAATTTTTTGAAAGTGTTTACGAACTTTTGGGACAACCTAATATTATCAGCAATACTTAAAAAAATATACCAGCAACAGAAACTGCTATACAGTCTTTGAAAAAAAATATTACCAGCTATAGAATTCTTCAAGGAAAAATATTCCCAGAAATACATTTCTGAAGATAAACATTAACAGCAATAAACATTTTGTCGGTATTAAATAACCAATTGAGGTTGATATGCCGTAAAATAAAACAAACCAAATCAAACCAAACCAAACCAAACCAAACCAAACCAACCCAAACCAAACCAACCCAAACCAAACCTTCTCGTCACTAAAAGATTTTACTTGTCACATTAATTTGCGCCTCCTGAACGCACGCATACCACCCGATATATATATATATATATATATATATATATATATATATATATATATATATATATATAGTTGAATATGTTACACGTTCTGCGTCTGAGATATCGAGGTGTGACAGGTGGGTAGAAATGTATCAATGCATTTCTGCATATTCTGTTAAACATTTGTCAGTTTCAAGTTACATAAGTGACCATTCGCTGTTTCTGTATTGTAATCGGTTTAGATTTGACTACATTTCCGACCGGACATTACAGTCACCCATGTCAGTCTTCGTTATCATGAAGCCATGGTTCTTGGAATCGCTAACAAATCTCCTCAAAAACCACATCCTCCTTCGAACATTTCCTACCATCTTCCGTCCTCGAATTTTAGTTTTTCTAGCATTGAAATGTTTGAGAAAAGAAAACTTCTAATTCCAATTCTTTCAAAACACAATAGTTGAAAAAAATAAATAAAATTGCGGTAAATTTTGTCGTTGCGTTATCTCGGGTTTTGTACAGATTTTCTGTTCTTTTATTTTCTAGTTTTTTATTTGTTCGATTTATTTGAATTGCTGCGCGTTAGTCATCTCTTCTATTCATTATATCTCATTATTGACACATTGTCACATTCATTTATTTACATTTTATTTTTCTCTTCTCTTATTTTAAAGAATTTTTCTCCTCTTTCTTTATTTTTCCTTTTATCCTTACTTTCTCGGGTTTATTTTATTCTAACCCATTTTTCTTTATTTGTATCCATTTTTTCTTTCTTTTTTACTCACAAAACAATAAATCAAATCTTTCTTATTTAGTTATCCTTTATTTCATTTTTTTTAATTCTTAATATTCTTTCTTTCTTTCTGTCTTTCTTTCTTTCTGTCTTTACTACTTGCTCTTTCTTTACTTCTTACCCTTTCTTTTTTTCTTTCTTAACTTTCTTCTTTGCTTCTTACCTTTTCTTTCTTTCTTTACGTCTTACTCTTTCTATTTTATTTCTTACTCTTTTTTTTCTTTTTTATTACTATTTGTTTTATTTTTTATTTGTTAATTCTTCCATTTTCTTCCATTTTTACTTCATATGCTTTCTTTGTTTGTTTCTTTCTTACCTTTCCTTCTTTCTTTCTTTCCTTTCGTTCTTTCTTTCTTTACATCTTACCCTTTCTTTCTTAATTTTTTCTTTCTTTCTTTCTTTCTTTCTTTACTTCTTATCCTTTCATTTCTTTTAATTCTTCCACTTTCTTTCATTTTTTAATTCTTACTCTCCCTTTCTATCTTTGTTTCTTTCTTACCTTTCTGTCTGTCTGTCTTTACATCTTACCCTTTCTTTCTTTCTTTCTTTCTTTCTTTACTTCTTACCATTTCTTTCTTAATTTCTTACTCTTTCTATTTTATTTCTTATTCTTTCTTTCTTTTTTAAGTACCCTTTCTATTCTTTCTTTTTAATTCTTCCTCTTTCTTTAATTTTCACTTCTTACTCTCTCTTTCTTTCTTTCTCTCTTTCTTTCTTTCTTTACTTGTTACTCTTTCTGTTTTATTTTTTATTCTTTCTTTCTTTTTTAATTCCGTCCTCTTTCTTTTATTTTCGCTTCTTACTCTTTCTTTTTTTCTCTCTTTCTTTCTTTATCTACTTCTTACCCTTTCTTTCTTTTTTTACTTCTTACTCTTTCTATTTTATTTCTTGTTCTTTCTTTCATTTTAATTACTCATTCTTTATTCTTTCTTTTCTTTATTCTTTCTGTTCCATTTTCTTTTATTTTTCGCTTCTTACTCTTTCTTTCTTTCTTTCTTTCTTTCTTTCTTCCTTCCTTCCTTCCTTCTTTTTTCTTTCTATACTTTTTATCCTAAAATAAAAAGATTTTTTTCACTTCTTTCTTATTTTTACTTCTTACCCATTCTTTCACTTCTTACCATACATTTTTTACTTAACTTTTCTTTTTTTTTAAATTCTAACTCTTTTTTTATTTATGAAATTCTTTCTTTCCTTCCTACTGTAGGTCCTTCATTAATATGTTATAAGCAGCATCCATTAGGGTATGAAAATAAGCGCACCTTTAAGTAACTCTCGCTTCTTTTTTTCCCTCCATTCGAAGTATGTGACACCAACTTTTCTCCAAAGCAAAAAGGGCTGTGAACGTTTCACATATAAACACACCAACACAGGTAAGTCACACTCAAATATATTTATTAATAATTTTCGTTGTGTATTCCATTTATTTCTAGGAAAAGAACTACTTATATTTCCTTTTGTTATTTTTGTTAAATAAATGTTATTTTCTATTGCAGATCAATCGGTCGCTGTTATTTTGTGTAAATTTTCACCTCCATTATT
This sequence comes from Acanthosepion pharaonis, assembly GCA_903632075.3. Taxonomy (NCBI): domain Eukaryota; kingdom Metazoa; phylum Mollusca; class Cephalopoda; order Sepiida; family Sepiidae; genus Acanthosepion; species Acanthosepion pharaonis. The sequence continues at coordinate 113,636 of CAHIKZ030000465.1, forward strand.
TCAGATAAAATATTCTCGTAGAAACCTTACTAATTAGAGAAGTAAACATCCCACTAAAGTTCTATTTCTTTACTTGCTACTATTTCTTTCTTTCTTTTATTGGTTAATTTCTTCGTCGCTCATTTCTTACGTCTCTTTTTCAAGACGTTTTGATTCATTTTCTTTGCTTTTTCCCGTCTTTTTTCTTCTTCATCGTATGTTTCTTTTTTTTTACGTTTTTGATGGATTTAAATTCATTTTGGGGTATAATTTACTTTCTATCCACCTTTGTACTTTCATTCTTTTCTTTTTCTAATCATTTCATATTTTACTAATTTTTCCGACGACATAAATCACAATTAATATTCAAGTTAGAAGTCGACTAAATGATATAGTTGTATGAAAGTAAAGATTTACCAACCTTAGCTTAGATGTGGCACAAGGCCGAAAGCATGGGGCATCCAGTGAGGATCGAACTCACTTTTCAGTAGTAACTGACATAGCAAGACAAGCGTGCTAACCATTACACCACGCCGAGGTGCCCTCGTTGTATGAGAGTAAGACGTAGGCAGAAATGCAATATATGAGGATATTCAATGATGTTAACCGCTATCACTAGATTAGAAAAGATTACGATTGTACTGATCGGGAGAAATTCTTTCATGAATTTAGAATGTTGTTGTTCTTAGGAATAAGCAAACCGAACAGTACTTCAGTCGTTCTAATGTAATCCGAAAGAAATAGCAAGTGAGGTACTTGCTGAAGCGGTATCGAGACCAGCCATTTTCCCAGTACAGTGTAACACGGATATAAGAGACCCGGATATAAGGGAAACCCGGATATAAGAGAGATTTTCTCTGGTCCCAATTTAGAGCCTTTGTTAATGTATAGAAAATAGACCAAACCCGGATATAAGAGAAACCCGGATATAAGAGACTTCGTCTCCGGTCCCGACAACTCTCTTATATCCGGGTTACACCCCATCTTTAAAGATGGGTCGTATATAAGAGTTCCACTTGAGGTCTGGGTTCATTTTAAGCAGCAAATGGCGCTCAAGGCACAGTATCTCCCTGAGATAATGTCCGTTCATTCAGATTAGTGACAGCTCTGGCTCCGATTTTTTTATTCAGCTCTTTGTAGCTATTCCAAGTGTAGCAAATTAAAGAAAACTCAGGATAATTTCAAGAAGTTTGTCTGAAAATTTTGTTTATCGAGATATGTTACAGTTGTATGAGAACTTCTACGACAACTTTCCATTATCTGGTCGTACAACGGGTATTTTGCTAGTGCTTACAATTCGCTGACACATTTTTCCAACACGTCGATATTTCATTTTTTTTTCTTTCTTTCCGCAATCTCTGTCTATTTCTTTCAATGAAAATCACAATATCTATATAAAATTCGCTCTTCCTGATTTTGCACTAAATTACTTTCCTTCCGTCAATTCAATTTTTTTTTTCAAGAGAAATTGATCGCGGTATCTTTGCACGTTCTTTTAATCGCAACTGAAAACTCTATGCCGTATACGCGTCCTTACAATCAAAGCTTTATCTACAATTACATCTCTTTATCCGTCCGGCCGCCTATCTTAACTATACAGTTAAATATAACCTTACTCACACCCTGGGAGCTTGCAGAAGAGGAACAATTGACTCTCCTTTTAGATTCAGAGAATATCTGCAATAGCATGACAATATGCAAGTAATTCGATTCCTATTTCTGACTGAAATTCTTTTATTCTTTCATTCCGGTGTTAACGTCGCGAAGCCTGTCAATTGTATTTCTTTATGCCATCGCCCATTTACTTTCATACTGAATTCACTGCCAGAGTATGAGTCTCAATTTAGAAGTACCAGTCGTATATAAATATGTACCCTAGCAATAATACCTACCTTTGCGGGGTCTGCATTTAATTTTTTTTCATTTACCTATTATTGCTTCCGTTGGAAGATTTGTATCTGCTCTAAAATTATATTAACAAAGTTTTTTAATATATATATATATATATATATATATATATATATATATATATATACTGCTACAACAACGCACTAAAAAGTTTGTATTTCTTCCAAATTCATAGTTGTACGCAGTTATTAATACTGCAAGCACAGTTTCAAATTTGAGATTTGTAAATTAAAAAAATAATATACAGATAACTCGGTGCCGTTTTAGCGGGTGTCCTGCCGATCTGTATGTTCTACAGCCACATTTGAATTCAATATTATCTAACGTAAGCGGGAAAGGCAGAAACGGAAGCAGGGATGCCATTTTTTTTTGGATTAAAAATTTACTAAAAAGAATTATAAAATAAGAAATTTCACTAAAAAAAACATAAAAAGAAGACATTTGAATGCATTAAATAAAATCATTCTCAATGCCTTTTAATATATCGAGAAAAGCTTCAGGACAATGCCTTAATAAAGCAAGATACACATATGGTGGTAGGATGCACACTAAATCACAAACTGGCCGTTAGAACATGAGCTAAATCGGCACCGATAATTCTTCATTTGGGGCTGATTTGACACTTTATTTATATTACGAACAACAGCCTTTCTTATTCGATACGAAAAAATCAATATCGTTTGATTTTCTTTTAGATGCCATTGGTAAAGGAACCAGAAATTTATAGTAATTTATACGAAATACCCCCAGGTCTTTCGTAGGTTTTATGTAGGCAACGTGCTTAAAATCACAATAGATTAAAGCCAGGGAGAAGTAACTGCTGGAAAATACAACCAAATTAGAGATATTATTTGTCTAAGAGCGGCCTGGTTATCGCTTATAAAATTCATGGCTATTGCTGAGGTGTTTGTTAGCCAAAAACATACCAACAAAAATGGTATTTAAAAATTAAAGTTGCAAAAAGAGTCAAAAGTTTCTCACCGAACATCTACAACTGAAATACATTATTCTTCCTCTGTTATAAATATGCATTGTGGGAAGAATAATTCTTATGACATAATAAGTTTGTTTATAACCTGTATTCTTCACAAACACAAAGTACAATTGCATTTTATTCAGCTGTATGTTCACCATTATTTGCAATTACTTTTTACAGCATATCATCCAGCTTTTCAATAACATTACAATAAAATTCCTCTGGTTTTAATGCAAACGATTTTTTCGAAAAATTCTTGAAACTGGCATTCATTAGATAATGCTTTCCCTTATATCAGACTCTTTTACAAAGGTATCAAAAGATTGGTACAAAGGTTGGTGAAATTGGCGGGTGGAGTTGAACAGAGCAACTGTGTTCAATTTTTTTCTGCTATTTATAATGTATGAGGTCTGCATGGAAGGGGTCTTTGGGGAAACAATACACCTGCTGGCGGTCTAAAAGTGCATTCAGTGTTTCAGTGCTTTTTAAGAACAGTAACGAAATAATACGTTGACGCCTTTAACACACGCAAATTACATTTCTTTCATGGAATTCAGCTTTTTTTTAAACCAACCGAAATCGAGCCGAAGGCACCATAGAGAAAATAAATTATTATATAACAGCAGAATGATCAGCAGAATTTTCTTTGTTTCTAATGACAATTGCTTATCTCTTGATACTTTGTAGAGTTTATGAAATGCATTTTATTATTTCCAGAATCATTTCGTATTTCGGTGGCATACTTACTGCCTTCTACCCAGATACACCTTTGTGCAAAAGGAATAATTCCGTTATTATTTACTTTGTTCGTATATTCCAATGTCACATGACCCAGTCTACATATTAGTTCTTCGTATGTCCATTCCACGAATTCGTCCCTGGCAGGTTGATCATTTAAATCAGGAGAGTTTCCGGACCAGCCTATAATACTTTGATTTGCTCGCTGGTAAAGATTTTTTGTTCGTGGAGCATTACAATTTTCACACGCTTCCTTGGGGTAATGTCCATCGCAGACAATTGCCGTAGGACAACTAATCGACAGTCGAGACAACAGTGTCTGCGTGTTATAAAATTCGGATGCATTCATAGCTGACGCAATATTTTTCAAGGCCAAATAAATTTCATCGTACACCCCGAAAATACATTCATATTAATGCACACCATTGCAAATAAAATTACCTGAGGAAAAATAGAAACCGATTATAGTCTTTTAATCCAGTTGTTTCAAAAACTGACTGTATGGTGAAGGAAAGTGTTCTAAAGCGGCTGTTTCCATAAATTTGTAAAAGGGTGTAGTTAAATTTCTGCAACTACGTAATATTCACAACCCGATATTTAAAAGACAATTTGGGTTGCATCTTTTGCAAAAAACCATGTACCTTCCAAGTGTTTATTCGTGATACCGGCAATGCTTTTGTTTATTGTTTCGAAGAATTCTTTCTTAAACTGTCTCGTACATACGATTTTATTATTGTAAGCATTATTTGTAAGACACCGTGAAAGAATTGATTTGCTCTTTGTTAAAACAAATATGATTTGTTCCATGATGTTTTCAAACACGTATAAACATGTTTGTTGTTTATAAATTAACGCTTCTGCTGAAACCTTCCTTGATTTTTTATGTGGAATACATTTCTTTTAGAGTTTTCACATTTTTTTTTTGAATCTGATATATGCAGGCGCCCCTAGATTAATGTCCATTCGATTAATATGTTTTCGATTAGTAGCTGAAAACTTTTTTATACCAAAATTCTATTAGTGCATACATAATACTCCATTAGTGTGGTAAAGTTTTCTTCAATTTAACCATAGTAATTGATATGGAAATTAGCCACACGTATCTTGGCATTCTTGTATAAATTTTCTTTTTTTTAACCTTAGAACACTAACCATGGTTATATAGTATCCAGCGCAAATTTTCCTATTTTTAATTACAATTTTCAGTACCTGATGTTTTTACCTAAATAATGTTTTTTCAGTTCCTATTAATGTTAACAAAAAATACAAATTTTGAAGTGCCTGCATGTAAAATATTTCAAATAAAGATTTATATTTATTTTTTTTATATACCCATGGTTTTGTAGTAGTGTAACTTTAATTGATGGTTAGTGTTCTCGGATTAATTTGCACATTTTATTCTCTTAGTCCAAATTCTTCTCACATAAATCAAAAGGAAAAGAAAATACTTTGAAATAAGTAATTTCATTTAAATCATAATTTCTCTCAAGATAGCAAATCTTTTAACTCACATCAAAATTGTATAGTGTTTACATAGTTTTACCCATTGCTATTAACTCGAGAAGAATCATTTGAATTCCTTGACTCATTTTTGACGGATTATCAACACTTTCTTTGTTATTTAAATCCAAACAACTTTTTTTGTGGAATGTAAGCATTTTTTTTTGGGGGGATAATAAGATTTTAGCGATATAATTTTAAATAGACCATAGCTGGCGCGAGAACAGATGGATTCATGACTTTTCCTAGGATATTTACACCTAAGTTAATATAACGCACACAACAGGAATTGAATCACGTCTCTCCACACGCTTATCCTATCTTATAGTACCTCGTGTGCCAAAGATGTCACCCATGTAAGTACTAACCAGGCTCGATGATCGTAAGGGATGTGACCGTTAGCCGAGAGAAAAGTCAGGAATGAATGCCAGTAAGATGAAAGGGTTCACTAGGACTGGAAGATACTGGGAAGCCTTGAGTAGAAAGGGCTATAAAAGAAGAGGTTTGAGGAAGACAGATGCCAATTGACGTTTCATTCAATATTTGAAGAATGCAAGTAGTACAAAACTATATGTTGTTAAGTTGTACAAGTATTTATGATAAGCTGCGTGATGCTATCCATTACCATTCAGTGCACCCTTGAAGATGATCGTGTAAGAAGGTCGAATATACTTGGGAAATGAAAATAATAGGAATTTAAACAGCTGTAGCATATTTCTCTCGTCCTTTAATATCGAAGAACGGAAGTTTATTCGGGAGTATGAACGGATTTTGTCAAAAATTAGCAGACATAATGTCGGTAAATTATTCACTCAGACATGCCTAAAAAAGAATTTGCTCCCTAAACAGACACATTTTTATATATATATATATATATATATATATATATATATATATATATATATATATATATATAATATAGCTAGAAAAGGCCAGTTTTATAAGGCATTTTTAAATGAAAATCCTAAAAAAAAATAACAATCAACTTATCAAGTTTATTTTTCTGGGAATAGAAAATTTATAAAAGCGTGTGAATTAAATTAACAAATGAAATGGAATGGAAGAGAAAAAAATAGGAATTTCAAGAAACTAGAGTCCAATAACATTCAGACCCAGTAAGCATTCCCTCTGTTTACAAAGGGAAGACCCACGGGATCTAATATACAAGGACTCTAGAACCTTGAGGTGAAATGTGAAATGGGACTTACAGAAAATAAAAAGAAAAAACGTCCAGCACGAAAATTAACCACACATTTCCTACTATTTCTTATAGGCTCAGCAATAAACTTGATAAATCCTGGGATGAAACCTGTTGTATTTTTTTTTGTTTTTTTTTTTTTTTTTTTAGCTTTTTTTCTTTTAAAATGCCATATAAAATTGGTCTTTTTCTAGCTATTATTAAATTCTGTACCACAAAATATATATATATATATATATATATATATATATATATATATATATATATATATATATATATGATAAAATTTAAACCTATCAACGTGAGGAAGCGCTCTTCATGAATCAACAGTCACCTAACTAGATTTGGCGTCACAATAAAATCATCTTTGAGAAGGTAAGAGGAATCCCAAGTTACTTCATGGCAAATCACAATCTTAATATCAGAGAAGGATTTGGAGAGCCATAATCGCCCACGTCTTGACGGCACAGGCCACAATTTACATTGTTATTTTTTATCATTTTTTTCTTATTAGAAAACAAGATGTTCACTAACAATTCTGACAGGCAAAATATTGTCTATAGCCATAAAAATAGAGCCCCGTAGGCAGGAACTAAGATGATATATAAATTGACACATAATATATTAACGGTAATTTGGGTAATTTTACATGTCATACTCTCAGATTTTTATACTAAAAGGTAATTTTAATACACGACCTTCAGTCTGTGTTTAACTGGGGCAAAGTATGGCTTGTTAATTTTAACGCCTTCAAAACTAAACTCTTATTTATTAATCATCTGAGAGAGTCCTCTCTGCCATCCATCGGCATAGTTGATACGAATGTCCAGTGACTTGTTCGCCTTCTCGAGCAAACGTCCTCAGTTGACATAAAATGGAAAAACTCTGTTGAATCCATTGCTAGATCATCAGCTAGGAATTTTGGTTTACTGTGTCGTTCGGGATTATTTTTCTATCCAGAAACTATGCTTCGCAACTATAAGTTTAACCTTCATTCATGCTTAGAACAATCGCTGCCAAATATGGTTCCGTACTCCTGTAATTTCTCTAAAGTTCCTTTGCAAAATCCAAAGAGGAACCAGCATTATTACTATCACTGATCTGGCGTCTCTTATTCAGATACTTTCCATTGCCCCTCGTTACTATTTCTATAACGACTTTCATGGCAATTGTTCCGATGAGCTTTTCGCAAATATGCCTACACTCTTTGAATTTAAGCGTGATACCAAACTGGCAACGATGTCTCACTAATTTACGTAAGTTCTATAATAACTCTTTTTTTTCTTGCTCCTCTCGCTTTTGAAACACCAATATGACTCCTTGCTCTCCAGCCAAATTTAATCCGCAAAAATCTAAATACAATATCAATCCCTATTTTCTGTCCTCCTTGTTACATTTCTTTTCTTCTTGCTGATAAGCAATGTTTCTGTTTCTATATCTTTCAAACCAGTAAGCCCTTGTATTGCAGTAGATTTACTGTTTTGCATGGGGTGATCTCGTTTAAAAAACACAGATTTCCCTATGATTCGGCTGCTTTTCAAATACAAAGCACGGCAATATAGATTACATAAATGAAATAATCGTCTTCTATGTACCCAGTCTCCCTTCATGACTTTAGCGATCAGGGCTCTTCACAATTTTCTGTACATTTACCTCTTTTTTTAACCTTAATATTTGATGTAATGGAATAACCCGGCACCCCCATAAATGATTACACTATAGGTAGTAAGTACCTATAAAGTCAACTGTCTACGAACGAACGAAGGAAGAACGTCCGCCCGTCCAATTAGTGGTACTCTCTACTAGATTGACCTGTGTGTATAACTGTACCGTATTTCATATTGTACTTGTTGTGTATAATAAACCTTTTTTTCTAGAAAAAAGGTTTATTATACACCTGGTGTTAATTATTTATTCCCTTAGCACGGAATATAACAGTTCCGGTGAGGATTGTCGGAACATACCAATATTTGTCTTTTTACTTCTGCTAAACCTTGTTCTGCCATACATTTACGAAAATTATGCGCCGTTTACATTATGCTTCTTGCCTCTCATATATCCTGTGAGTGTCAAATTCTCTAAGCCCTCTTTCCTCATTATATGTCCTGGTTAGTTCATCTGTCTGTTTCTGATGTTTTGTATGTAGCGTTTCTGTTTGCATTTTCGCTACTACACGGTCATTGCTCGCGTTTGCAATCAATGATATTCTTTGCATCTTTCTGTAGAACCATTTATGCTACCATCTCAACTTTCTTCTTCAGTGCCATATACGTGCTCTGGTATTACAAACAATTTCATGCCTGTTTCTAAGGACATGACACTGTTTCTGAACACTTTAATTAACTTTTGTAAGGCACCGTTCGCTATTGCAGATTTAACATTTTGGTATCACATTTTCCAGCCTCTCTCAGAACATTTTCCAGAAATTTCTTTATGGAAAAGCGGAGAAGTTGGTCAACGGAAAGTTTCTGTGATTAGTCTATAAAATCCCAGACGAGTACGAATCGTTTTGAGTTGCCGACATGATGAGAATTGTTGTCGCTGATGTATGACCAACAATTCGATATCGACGTGAAGAGGGGTAAAATTGTTGAAATATTCGAAACCCTTAATGATAACCGGCTAAAAGAATCACGATTACCGAATTAATACATCAAAACGATGTATTTCTTAAGTTGACTTCGGTTTTTCCAATTTGAAGTCTGCATGTTTTTTTGTTTGTTTTTTTTTTCTGCGAACCATACATACTACACTCCTGATCAAAAATTTAAGACCACTTGAATTTTTTTTTTTTAAAGTTTTTTTTTTCTCTACAAAATGTTCGGATTATAACTTTTTGTCTACATAAGCTTTTAGATTATAATATTAGTAATCTTAAGTAAGAAATGTTTAAAATTTTTCCATGAAAAACAGTCTTTTTTTAAAAAAAAAATTCAAGTGGCCTTAAATTTTTGATCAGGAGTGTATCGCCTACAATTGATATTTAGTCCGTTATTTGAGCTTTTCTTACATTCATTAGGCGTTTCTGTACTTTCGTTTCCGAGTTTCTATGAAGACTCTTTCATGTGCATATATAATGTTAATATTGTGGCCGCCAATAATGAATTTTGGTCGGAGTTCTAAATCTCTCAGAACCAATTAAAGAGAAAACGTGAAAGCCTTAAACGCAGTAGAGCCTAAAAGAAAAACATCCATTCCCAATTTTCAATCTGTGGGGGAAGAACTGTATTTCTGGAGAGAAAAAAAAAACGCCCTCGTCATTCAAACAAGTGTTACAAATTGGAAAGAATTATTCCGCACGCTCTGAAGAATGTTCCTTTTTCGCAATAAAAAATATCCAACAATTCAAGAAAGAGTTATCTCGAAATAATCAACAGGGTGTTATATTTCATATGAGTTGGTGTTATTAACTTTGCGAAATGAAAAAAAAACCTACACGGGTGTGTTGCAAAATAATTGATTTAAAAATAATCCCCTAAAATATATTATTTCACAGATCGATTCTTTTTTTTTTGTTTTGTTTTGTTTTGTATTTTCCCGAAGCGGGAAATAAAAGTTCTCAACAACACCCTATGTATTTTTTATAACTCTAGGCAATGTGTGTTCAATTATTCTCCTTCCAAAAACCCGTTCTGCCACCCATTTGTAAAAGACCGTTTCGTCCGTCATTCTTTCTTTCAATATGTGTTGGGAGTTTTAGATTTTCCGAAATATAACTATTGATTATTTGTCTCAGAAACTTCAACCGAATATTTCTGATTTTGTGCACAAATGCCATTTTTTTCCAATTTCCCTAAAAACTTCCTATTTGCTCGCATGTTTCCTCCATATTATGCTCAGTAATCATCATTGCAAGCACATCCGGGTTCTCTCTTTATCAGTGAGAAAAATTTAACTACATTACTAGCTAGTGAATTGGTGCATAATTATCAGGCGTTTTTAAACGATATTTATTATGAATAAAGAAACATAACAATTCAACAATAATAGTTTTAAATGATTATTTCGGAATGTATGATTATCGACACACATTTTTATAACCTGAAAATAAAATAATATTTTTTTAAAGAAAGTAAATAAAACGGCAATTTTTATTAACAAATAACTCGCTACAAAAACGCCTGATAAATATGCACCAATAAGATATATATTAGGACGAGGGTGCATAGCAGTTCAATGGCCCTTTCAAAGTTTCGAATGGATTTCTCGTGTTTCTTAGAACTTTCTATATTTCTTGCAAGGTATATTTTTCTATTCAAATTCGCATTCAATGTCGGTATAATATCTCTCTATTAGTACGGTTTTTTATATATAATTTTACCACAAGCAAGGCAATAAACTTACTAAGACGCAAGGGTTTACTAAAGGTGAAAGAAAGTGAATGAAAATTATTAAGGAGAGAAAAGATAATGGAGGAATTAAGGAAAATTGCCAAAAAATTGGTTCTTGCTTGATTTTGATAGATCTAATTCATAGATCATATTTTAAGCTCTCCGTCTTGTCAACAACTATATAGCTTGTCTTGACACTTAGTCCCTTCTTCCCGCCCTATTGCACTATCTATTCCAGAAGTTCCTACAGTTTTCTTGTTGCATTTCAAACAGGACTGCTCGTCATCTGCGTATCTTATGTTGATACTCTTATGTTGAAAAATAATAAATCCTATGGAACATCTAGGATTGTCTTGCTGTGTAGATTAATTCGATTTTTTAAAAATTATAACAATAATCCTACTATAAGAGCGTTATGTCCTTCCTGTACCTCATAATTAATAGACAACTCCGCATTTTCATTGCATTCAAAGAATAGAAAGGACATTAATGATGTCCAGTAAAAAAATGAAAGAAAGAAGGGCAGATAGAAGAGAGAGAGAGAGAGAGAGAGAGAGAGAGAGAATCAGAATCAGATTAAACTGTTAAGAAGAGATACTACATTTCGATCTCAGAGAAAAGGCCGAGAAGTGTTTTTTTGGGGGGGGGGGTGAGCGTGCCTTCGTCTGTAGTGAATGTGTGACAAGGTAAGTTTTAAGTGGGTTTGACAGCAACACCGTGGAAAAATTGCCCACTCCCACTTGGTATTTCTTTTTTTCGAGCACGGTTCAGGAGCCGGGAAATGATCCGTCTGTGAGAAAAAGATCGGAAAAAGTAAAAGAATAATTCGGAAACGGTATGTTGCTTTAATCCGTGTACTCTTGCATATTTATCGACTTCTCTGGATACAGTATAACACTTTTATCTTTTTGGATGCTCCATTATAAGTTGTAACATACGATCGTGTTTGGCTGAAGACTAAGAAGTTTCAATATTTAACATTTGTGAGACAATATCAGTAAGCATAGTATTCGTTAACAGATACAGGGTATCGACATCTAGATTAAAATGGTGCATCCTGTTGCATGTGATTTCTTTGTAAATGTTTCCTTTAATTTTCTTCAGTTCTTTAAAGTTTCCTTTTTTCTGGCGATAAGTAGGAGAGCAGGTGGTTTATTCCTCGTTCTTATATATGTCGAATTCTCTTCAGCTTTTATTATTAGTCTCACTAGTCTGATGTACTGCTCACTGTTATCGTTTTCCTTTCATCTTGGAATTTTGCTAACCATTGTCTTCGTTACTTGTAGTTACTTTTTTTTTATTCTGTTTCTCACTCACAGTGTCTACATCAGTAAATGTCTGTCTTCTTGAAGTCTCCTTTCTTTTACGCTTTCTTCATTCCTCCAGATTTCCACAATTCTCATTCACTTTCATTACCTGTAACCTCCTGGGTTCGAGTGGCACTGTAGCCTTGCTTCGGATCAAATGTTTAAAAAAGAGTACCATAAAGGTACGAGTAATTAAAAAGAAAGAAGAAAGCGATTGCCATTGCATTTACATATTTCAAGATTAAATTTACCTCGAAAGACAAATGACGGAAGTCAGATCCTTAAGCGAATAGTGTGAGCGAAGTAAAATATTCTAAATATAGAACTGACGATTATATCTCGCAATTTTAAATGTAAAATTATGAGACCTATCTGGCAAATTAGTACTGCGTTTAAATTCGTAAAGCCGAGCTATCAAAGAGGAAAGGTATATATATATAGAAAAACGCACAGGGAAAGTACGTTTCAATATTGAGAATGTGTTTCAAGCCGATATGCCATATCAAAATTGATATGTTAGATACTTTTTTATATCTTCGCTACTAAGAAGTGTACCTGGCATAAAAGGTAGCTTTTGTACATTTATTTATCCCAGATTCATCGCTGAATCTATTCACAGACTTTAAAACTTCTCATCTAATTTCAAGTGAATAATGTAAAACAGATTGTATATCCAAGTAACTTTCAACTTATGACCATATTCTGTATTTTATAACAATATTAATAAAATAATTAATGCAAGACGAAAAAGATGAGCAGTTAAAGAGTGTGTTTGATAATATCTATATTTAATTTTTTTACGCCATAAATTTGCACCAAACCATTAGAATGCGAGAGTAAAATATTTGTTTTCCAGAATGAGATATCATGACGTGAGAAAGTCGCAAATCTTGGTGAGATTTTGTGTACTTCAAGGAACTTGATGATCCCCAATTCTGGAATGCCCTTGAAGACCCTACTTATAGTCTACACTGATCTTTTTTATTTTCTTTTTTTTTTTTTGCTTTGTGGGAGAATTTTCAAGAATGTTCCTAATTATAATCAACCGATTATTGCAACCAAAGGATCCCAGGCAAGAAAACGTTTTGCTCAATAGAACATATGTTGTTTTCTTACAGAGAGCTGTATGTTTATTTTTATTAATATGGAAGATAACAAGTTGTAAGATATTGATAAACAAAGGATAGCGTAATAGTTTTAGGGTTTTTTCGATCAGTATTTTTTATCAATAAGCACTTGGCACCTTGGGAGAACGAATTGTGATGATTTGAGCTCCAGCATTATTTCTTCAAATAGTTTTGAAATGAGTAGCAGAGAAAATTTAATACTCGAAATTTGGAATTTTTTCAATTTCTACAGATTTCGATTTGTGTGACTTGGTTACAGCGTGTTGTTTTTTTTTTTTGCCACAATATCGAACCATTTATGCTATTGTATGTTTCCAGTATCTTTGTACAGAATCTTTACAAATTCATCATCCAAATTGGGCCATTTGTCGTATTATATTCTACAATATTCTTAATTCTTTTTCTGCGCAAATACCCTTGGAATGGTAGAGATCCGTCTCCCCCTCCCCGCCCACTATATTTTACTTATTCGGCTTTTATAAGTACATAATTATTTTTTTTTAATTTAAAATGACTTCTTACTGTCTAATAATATGTTCAGGCTTTAACTAACCTGTATCGGGTTGATAAGCCGTAAAAAAAATAATCAGTTGCGTTTATTTATTGCAACGGTATGATTTCCTATTCCCAGGTAAAATGTTTTGGCGCCTTTTTTTATCTATAGAATTTTTCTCGATTATCCTCAAGACGGGGACGATGGACTTTAGCTTCGAAATTTTCTTTCAGTTCTACTTTAAATATTTGACCTTATATCTGAAATTAATATTTTGAATTATCCTTGCGTACTATACAAGATTGAAATTCATTATTCTTGTGAAGTTTTTTTAAATTAGGTTCTCTCATCTTTTCTGATTTTTTTTATTGTTCACGACGTATATCTTCCATCTTGTTTTATTATTTGTTGAACTGAGTTTTGTCTCTTTCTCATTTTATTCACACTTTGATAAAAGATATTTTGTAGCAGTAACTATCAATTGGTTCAGTTACCAAAAATAAGCCTTTGTTGCATTACGTAGTTAAATTTCGGCAAGATGTAAACCGTGCCTCTTTCGGATTTTTAAAATCGACCTCTTGCAGTCTAGTTAGATAGATATGAACAAAAAGAGATAGATAGATAGATAGATAGATAGATAGATAGATAGATAGATATGAACAGATCTTGGATAGATAGATAGATAGATAGATAGATAGATAGATAGATAGATAGATATGAACAAAATTAGATAGATAGATAGATAGATAGATAGATAGATAGATAGATAGATATGAACAGACATAGATAGATAGATAGATAGATAGATATGAACAAAGTTAGATAGATAGATAGATAGATATGAACAAAATTAGTTAGATAGATAGATAGATAGATAGATATGAACAAAGTTAGTTAGATAGATAGATAGATAGATAGATAGATAGATAGATAGATATGAACAAAGTTAGTTAGATAAATAGATAAATATGGCTATGAAAACTTCCTAAACAAATTTTAACCATACTAAAGAGGTCATAACCCCGCACACAAAAACACACAACATGCACACATAATGGCCAAATAAAATTGTCAAACAACTCGCAAGCATATGCACACACCCACACGTGAGTATCTGAGGAGGATGAAGATATGTAAACTCATAGTGGCAAAAACAAATAGACTACTCACATACACAGACACGAAACCTACACTAAATTGGAAGTTTTTGTATGCGTATATATATATATATATATATATATATATATATATATATATATATATATATATATAAACAAAAATGGAAATAGATCTAAGAATATATAGTGGTCATTAAAAGTTAAGAATGCAGATATCTTTCCTCACATCTTTTCAAACCAATCTTAATTGTTTTATCATCATTGAAGCAGAACTTTCTCACCACCAGTCCAAGAAAGAGAATGTTTAAATCGAAATAATAAGGAAAATTAATTCATTTTTACTAATATAATAATATAACAATTTTAATAATATGTGGAAATATCCATTATTTCCCTGAAGAAGGCGCGAGACCCGAAACACTTGATTCGAAATCATGGAAAATGAAGCATAATATATATATTTTTTAAGAAATCCATATTACAACCAAAAACACCTGTGGCTTCCCTCTTCTTTTTTAATTTTACACTTTTCCCTTGTTGAAACAATTATAACTTCTTCCCAATATATATGTAGTCATCATCCACAGATATACCGTTTCGCTGAATCACAGCTCATCAGTGTGGCTAGACATCCGATTGCTTGAAGCCGGGACCGAAACCCAGCTTATTTGGCATATCCCATTCTAAGATTTCGGTCTAGCTACTATATATATATATATATATATATATATATATATATATATATATATATATATATATATATATATATATATATATATATATAAAAAATTCACCCAGTTATTTTAAGATTAGTAGATGGACAATTTCACTGTTAAAATATCCTCTAAATCATAACTAAAGTAAATACGTTGGTTAGTTTTCGAACACCATGTATATTAAAACATGAAAAAAGTATCTATAAAACAGATTTGATATTTATGACATGCAACATTACATCGACATCAGTGTTATTTTTTTAATGCTGCCATTAAAGTTATTGATTTATTCAACACAAAGTGACTCTGATGTAATATTTCTTCTGTTATGCCTTGTTCTCCAATTACTAGGTCCTATTGTTTGTTAGATTTTTAAACAAGGATTACAAAAATTTAATTCATTCTGAAACATTCTCTTCTTTCGCGACCGTTGCTCAAGATTTTTTAGATTCTAAAAAAGAAAATGTTACGATTATCTCCAAGAAGAACTTTAAAAATCTGAAGGAAAAAAGAATCCTAATTCAAAAATAAGCAATTCTTTGATTTTCCTCCAAGAAAGTTATATTTTAATTAAATTATGTTTTTTTTTCTTTTTTTACGTTTCAGATGGTTTACGTGAATTTTTTCAACAATGTTTTTGAATAAGGAAAATGAATTCATTTCTCTTTTGCTTTGACGTGATTCTCTTTTGTTCCGTTACTTTAGAAATTGTAAATTTCTTAAAGCAACATAACAAACCCGAACAGAAAAGCTAATAGATTGTCACCGTATAAAACCGAAAAAAATATATTTTGGATCGTATAAAATATCGCCAGGAAATAAAATCTCTCATCTCAAAAAAAAGAAAATAAAAATAATTAATTCATTTAAAGCGAAAAAAAAAACCGATAAAAGAAAAAATAATAACTAATTTCATCAAATCTAAGTTTTGAGAAAATATTTTTTCCTGAAAGTAAGAATAATCAAAAGTATTATAGGACAGTTAAAGACACGTGATAAATTACAAATGTCATACCAATTCCACACTGTTTCACTCACGCCTACTTCTCACAGATGCAACATTGCAAATATGGCGAAAGACTATCGGTAGTTCTCCGCACTTTTTAAGATGAACTTCGCCCTTAAATTTCATTCATTGAGACGTTTAGATTTAAGTTATGTCATGTTACAACCACTTTTGGTGGACTTCACTACATTTATTTAACTTAGATTAGGAAACCAAACTGACGTGATGAAAAAGAGGATAAGCAAAAACATCATTACACATAAATTTTGTATTTAACAAGATGTACAAACAAGGATGTGAAAGAAAAGCATGCATTGAGTAAAACAAGAGTTGTCTCTCTTTAACTATCAATTGTTCCAAAGTTCACTGAATGAAATGAGGTTGTAATAGTTTCTGGTAATAAATGTTTTCAACAGTTTTGCTGTGTAAGAAAAAATATTATGTGAGTATAGGGAACATTCAACATGTGAATGGTGGTGAGTGAGAAGATTGGAGCATGGTTTCAACTATCGTGAATTTCTGTGGCAGCTGAGACCTCACTGGTATACTAAGAATTATCTTTGCTTATATAGGTGATCATCGACTCTGAAAGCACTGCACAGGTAGAATCACAATTCACGTGCAGACAATCTGATTGGTTGGCATTGACCAATCAGCGAGCGAGCTTTGGGGAGACTCACGAAAAGCTTCTGGGAACCGATTCTCCCAAAAGTGCACAAAATCGTCTACATGAAAATATAGCAATTATAAAATAGTCGCATTACACAGAAGTATTGATTTACTATTCAATGAATGTTTGTGGTTGTATAATTTTGAATTTGCATAAGTAGGTATGTATGTGTGTGATGATGATGATCGCCACACACTGGTTTTAATCAACGACCTTTTTACGTACTCAGATTTGCAGCACTCTTTCAAAATTAGGAGTAACGACTTTGGAAAAAAATCTAAGGCCATACGTACGTCAATGAAAGCAGATGAAAAATCGTAATTGGGTATAGCTTAACATATAAACTGGTTGGCAGTAGGCTGAAAGGAGTAGAGAAATCCTCGTTTATATTATTTTAATTTTAAACTTATTTTTCTTTATCTTGGGTATGACCTTAAACTACATCCGACAATGGAGTCACGACGATGGGTCTTAATTATGTTACCTCAAATCATTGTTTCCTACTGGTGATCTTTGTTGAACATCTAATAGTTGTTTGCCCCGTCTCCTTGGTTACGTTTTTTTTTGTCTTTCTTTTTATTGTTGATTGAATGATTTGAACTGAATGAAAACATGATAAGAGGAATATCATTGCATAGAAACAATTTTATATTTCATTATTTAAATTATTCGGACTATTATACTCATCTTTGTCGTCGTTGTACGCTCCGGCCTTCTTCAGGTGGTTGGAATGTCGAACTGAACTCTTTATATTGCTCACTGGGCTAGATTGTTCTAGTTCCACGTGCCATATTCATTAGTTATTATTTTTTTCTTTATAATTTTTTCTCGCTTTAAATTAATTATTTTTATTTTCTTTGTTTTTGAAGATGAGAGATTTTATATCCTGGCGATAATTTATCTGATCCAATATATATTTTTTGTCGTTTTTATTCGGTGGCAATCTATTAGCGTTTCTGTTCGGCTTTGTTTTGTTGCTTTAAGAAATTTACAATTTCTTAAGTAATAAAACAAAAGAGAATTTACAATTTATAAAGTAATAGAACAAAAGGATTTCTCGTAATAACATACATATAAATATAAAATGATGCCTATATTTCTGATAACTGATGTCAGTTATCATTTATCTCCTGTTAATTCCCCTCTGAAGAAGGCCGGAAAGTACAACGGCCGAAACGTTTTAATAGATATGGTGTCAAAGATGATGACAATAGTCTCAATAATGTAAGTAATGTACATAATACCTCATCTCAGAAATATAGACAGAATTTTATATTTATATGTATGTTTATATCTCAGTGTGAAACGAAATATCGTTACTTATCCCGTCAAATCATGAGTGTCGCCGTATTTTCAGCGGTTATTGCACCCGCTTCCATTTTAATGGATGAGCGGAAGTTGTTCCTGATTGGAAAATAAAACGCCAATGGAGTCACCGTGTGTCATGTTTATTACGAGAAGAATTGTATCTGACGAATGATCTTCTCAGTATCGATAGGGTTATTGTGGAGAGTGGGAAATATTGTTTAAAATCCCGAAACCCCTCTTGATCCTTGGATAAAAAAATCAGTGATGATATGAGCCAGATCATCAAATAATTCTATTTCACGAAAAGGAAGAAGATCCACTTCTTTTTCCGCGACCGACTTATTTTTACAAAAGTGTCACCCGCGCATTAATCCCTGAAACTTGAAGTTAAATTTAACCCCTTCAAGTCATGCGTCAGTCGTTATATATCCTCGTATCTTTATAATACTCGTCCCCTTCTACAGCATTTAATATTTATATCACACATAATAATTCTGTACTCTAAGAGGCACTTGGGCCTGGTATGAGGTTAATTTTAGTAAGAAAGATGCCGAATCAGCCGCATTTCCTCCTGCATTTCATTCCTACAAAATGATAGATTTGTGTAATATTTTTAAATATGACTTTTGCTCGCAGAGATGAGATTACCAGAAAATGTTTAAAAAGGGTTACATAAATATTTAACAATGAATAAGAGCCATTAAACCCTCTCTTGTTGGTTATGTTTCTCGCTTCCTTTTGTGAATTGCATCGCTATCAGCAGAAAATACATACGATATTTCTGTTGGATACGTAAGTATGACACTAACTCGTAGATTAACTTGACAATTATAAAAACTATATTCATTTCCTGTACATAAAGATTATAAAAATTAAAATATCTAAAGTATTTATAAAACGGAAGACGATAATACCACAATATTATATTCCAGTCAATTCAAGGTATTATTATATAAAAAAAAAAATTACAGCTATTATTTCAGAATTGAAACACCGACCTTAAATCATTTTTTCCATATAAAAACTGTATTTAAAGTGTGTATAATATATTTAATTAGCGTAAAAATAAAATAAAAATGGTTATAAAGTATAATTTAATTTTACTGTAAACTTTCTGTGAAATCTTTTCAAACATGATGTTATTTTGGCGATAGTCGTATGCTTTAATTTTAAGCAAGCATTACAAAACTGTGTAGCCAATTTACTACATCCAATGTGTGAAAGCACGAGCGATGCACTACCTTCATCAGATACCAACCAAGGGTGATAACACGGATTTGGTGGCTAATGCAGTACTGCCACCCCTGGCACCAGCAGCAGCTTTTCCCAACTAATTAGACATTGTCTTTTTGTGTAGACGTGTCAGTCTTTTTTTTTTTTTTTTTTTTAGCAAATACAATTCAGATTTTCAACGTTGTGTTAAAAGCGTTTGTTTTTGACCGTTAACCAATACACAACGCACTCGTAAGGACCATTATCGGGGACGTAGAATTGAAGGTAAATAAATGTGTTCTTACATTCTCAGAAGGTGAATTGTATTGCGAATATGGTTCTAATTATCTTGTATATTTTGGATCCTAACCAGGTCCAACTCGATGCTTGTTGAGCGGTGGTCTGAAAACGATGTGAAGCATATTTCAGGCACCGGCCAGTGATGCCCAACTTCAAAAGAAAAGAACGTCCAAGGATCCACGGACAACGGCCTCATAGGTAGCACATGACATATCCACCCCTTTTGTTAGATCGCAGCGATCCATAGCGTGTGTTCTTTCGCTCGTGCGCTATGTCCTTATTTTCACTCCATAGAAAAATGGAAAAAAACATTTCAAACAAACTGACAAGGATCGGTTTTAAACATTCTCAAATGAACTCGACAGTAACTTAGGAGAATTGGAACATTGGATATGGATTCGAAAAATACAATAAAAATTAAACAGATAAGATTTTCTGCTGATTTTAAGAAAACGTATTTATTAGATAAAACCTTGCTGTCACCTACATTCTGTATCTAACTGTTTCTATGCTCGTCAGTCTGTCTGCCATTTCTTAATCTATTTTGCACACATACACACACACATTCAACAACAGACACACGCATACACACACATATATGTGCGATGCTTAGTGAAAAGTGCTCAATATCTCTGACAGAGCTAACATATCCAGGTGCATGGAAATAGTTTGTAAACCCGCTTTCACAATTTTTTTATAATACTTGAAGTAACCAAAATAATGATGATGACGTTAATAATAATAATAATAATAATAATAATAATGACAATCATAAAAAGCAGTACTAATAGTGGTAGAGCTGATTGTTGTTAAAGTTGAAACATCAGAACTAATAGTGAAAGTAATAGTAGAGCATGAAACCCGGATTTCCGAACTATTTCCATGTAACAATATATATATATATATATATATATATATATATATATATATATATATATATATGAGAGAGAGAGAGAGAGAGAGTAAATCTGAATATTCATAAGACATTTAGTAAATAGATCATGGGCACATATAATGTAATCCATTTTCCGTTATAATTTACATCATTTTTTTTATCATTTAAAACTGAAAATAGCTTTCTGATTATGTTGTTCTGTAGCCAAAAACAATCAAGTTAAAATGATCATGTAATTTTATAACCAGATACATCAAACACACATATGTTTTTATGTGCGTTTGTTCGTGTGCGTGTATAAAAATTGAAATATATATATAAAATAGATCTGTAAAAAGACAAAAGAAAACTATTTTATAACCACGTATATATGTTTGCGTGTATATATACATCCATACAAAATATATATATATATATATATATATATATATATATATATATACATGAATTATTCACACAAAACTAATGCAAAGGTTAATGATTTAAATGGCGAGACATCCATCTCGCAAACAATTCAAATAGTACACAAAAACCTCCAGATCCGTTATGAATGAATTGATCCTTGTTTATATAAATTTCTGCCGTATTAGTTGTTATTTTTACTACAAGCTTTCGTCTGTTCCTACAGACATCTTCAGGTATATAATAGATGTTGTTCTTGTTTTTTCTCTTAGTAATAAGAGGACATCGAAAATATATGTGTATTGTATCCGAAATGCTATTGAAAATGAGATATTGGTTTTGAACGCGCCAAACCAACGCTGAGTTTGAAAAAATTTTTAAAGTGTTTGCGTTTATACCAAATATGGTAATGAACAAATTATTTTACTGGTAAATTTTACTGTCAAAGTGGCATGAACTATATTGTGCAATAATTACAGTAATGTCGCACTTATTAACCAAAAGTCGCACTTGGATCAGTTATTTAAATTACGATAAACGTGCAATCAATTTACAAATACATGAATTATTCACACAAAACTAATGCAAAGGTTAATGATTTAATATATATATATATATATATATATATATATATATATATATATATAATGATTTAATATATATATATATATATATATATATATATATATATATATGTGTGTGTGTGTGTGTGTGTGTGTGGATGTATGTGTGTGGGTGTGTGTGTGTGTATGTGCATGTGAGCTTGTGTATGCGTAAGTAACTGTTTACATTCTTCCACTTTATTTAAAAAACTAGCTAAAGTGTGGCACACGGCCGATCGTATTGAACTCCTAATGTTGATCGAAATTTAATCTAGCGTTAAGTTCGTAATTTAATCTAGCGAGACAAATCAGCTATCTATTCCCCTAGATATCTATATTTTGTATTCTTGTAGACATGGACTCCCATTAATAATGATATCGTCTTTCTGAAATACTATCATTTGCCAAAAGAAAACGCTAGAGGAGAAAAGAAGCCATTACAAAGCAGAGAAGAAAACTATTTGTTAGTTTGTAATTATGTTGAATGTATCCGTTGTGTTGTGATCTTAAGTTTGTCGCCTTTTGATTCCGTTATTCATTTTAAGTATTTTTTTTTATTTTTGATTTGATTTTCAGTTTTATACTGCGTTTTGAAGTTCATTCTTTAAATCATTTTTCTCCTTTTTTGAAACATTTTTATTTTCATTTGAGTAGTTCTTGTTTTTATGACACACCATGTTTTATTTAAGTCTGACTTAACGAAATCATTTTTTCGCTTATTTCTTTTTAATTTAATGTTGTCCTTGTTTGTTTATTTTTTGTTGTTGTTTTTTAGGCGTTTTTCAGAATTAATCTTTGATTTTATTCCTTCTTTTTTTTGTCTCTGTGGTGAAGGAGGAAAATGATCTAAGAAAAAGATCAGAAAAAATTCTTTGCTAATGGCGGACAATAAACTTGACTTGAGGAAAGTGCATTTCTGCTGCGATCCCGAGTGAGATTGGCATTAATATACAGAAACCCCACTGAAAAAAATGTGGCCATGAACAAACTAAAATGAATATATCTAAACAATAACCATTAAAGAAACCAAAAAAAGTCTTTAAATTGAAATGTAATAAAGAGGACCACAAAAGCGGTTCTACACAACAAACGAAAAGATTGAATACACCAAGGAAAAACCCAGCCGCTCAAATCTTATCAAAGAAGTCACCAAAGGCCAATGAAAAAAAAAAAAATGAAAAAATAAACAGTCTCTCAAAACGCAAAAACAACGCACAAAAATAAAATCTTTCAACGCAGTCCGAATCTATCTTAAGTGAAAATCCCTTCCTAAATATTTAATAATATTTACGAATTTTTGTTGAGTGATGTAAAATTTGAAGATTTTTTTTTTTCATTCTCTAAAATTAAGACCAGAATCGGTAGTGTCATTGTTGTCAAGAAAACAAAAATGTACTTTCGGGAGAAGAAGGAATTATTAATACTGCATGCATTCAAGACATAAGTGATAATGTCTCTCCTTTCCCTTTTCTTTATTATCGCTTCGGTTTATTTTTTACAACATATTATTGGGTTATTTAATGGCTATAAGATTTTCGGAATAGGTTCATATGAATATAGTATATATTTCTAAGAATCCAGTTTGTAGATCAGGTTTCATTAAAGTGCTTTTGGAGAGTTTGTTTTTTCGTGATTCAAATATATTGCTTGCAATTCTTTAGTATTGTCGGTATTTTTACTATAAAATCTATTTTTGTACATTCATAGTGTTTGGAACACCGGTATAGTAGTTAATTTTTTAGCCATAGCTGGAACCCAAATATGTGAAACTACCCTGGATCATGTTTTACCTGGGAACAACAGCAATTAAGAGGTGATTCCAGATCAGCTGTCTTGCTGCCGGATGTAGTTTGTCGTCATTCCCTGGACTTTATCTGTGAATTTCTATGTCTGCTTTGTGAAGATGGTGGAGGATTTTCATGTTGCTTACTCCACGCGTTTCCATCATTACGAGTAGATTTTACCCATAGCTACAGAGTCCAGTCTACCCGTCTATTTGACACATAGCTGGAGTGCGTAGAGACGAAGCAGACTAACCTGGATTTTGTCCTTGGCTGCCCGTTCCAAAATTTCGCGCTAATATCGCTTATACTAGCTGCAAATCCAATGAAAGAAGCAATGAAGAAAATGTAACAGGTTTTCCTGACAACAAAATGATATTTAATTAATATATTAAACACGTTTTGCAGTTGTGAATCGTTATGAATTAATAGAGACCAGATTATCCAATATTTTCATGTCCGATTCGTTGTCCCGAATACGTAGATCTTCTGGAGAGTAAACATTGTGTTCTTTCAAATGAACTGACAGTGTTACAATTGCACGTGGTTTGTTTCGTATCTAACTTTTTTTCTAAAATTAACCACTGACCTTGTTATAAAATTGGCGGCGATACCTAAAAGTTCATTAATGTATCGGCCTCTATGTGGACCATTTATCCATCTAAACAGGAATATTGTGTGGTACTGACATAGAAGAATCTTATTAGAGAAGATGACAAAGAGGAAAGAGGAAAAACATTTGTTATTTCGTTTGAGGATATTGAAACACGATAGATGTTAGAATTTGAAAATATTGAATAAATATGGAACCATCATATAAAATCAGAATGTGGAATTAGTAAAAACTAAACATTTCAAATACCTTGTTGTATGTATCAGTTAAAACAAATTTAGTACAAGAGATGACACAGAATGAGCTGTGATAGTGTTAGCGTGAAGTTACAGATTATTTCAAATATATATTTAGGAAGTGGCCTCTCCTCTTTCGTATCTTGAACACGTGAATTTTAACCTACTACCAGACTGGTTACAAGGTCTGGCGTTGAGCTGTGGAGATACGTACATCGATACATGTAAATATGTACATAATACGTAAAGTTTTCCGCGTTTGACTTGAAGTATGTAACACAAATCGGTTCTCCATAATATTAGCTGAAAGGCCTCCGTATCGGTGGGCATACAAGGTAGCTCCTACGGAGGGATCTTGAATGGGCCTTCATCAAAATAGGTAGGGAGAAGGTAACAATAAAATACAGAATAACTCAAAACTGATCGCAGCGTATTAATATTTAAGCTTTCCTTTTACAAGGTAAACGGTAATATCTTTTTTCTGCTGCTACTTAATTTAAAGACAAATTTGATGCACGTAGGTCTTTATTTTCCGTACAAACAATTAGTTTTATTTCATGGGTGACTTTCGCTGGATTTTGCAATTAATTTCGATTATTCCCCAATTTATTTGCAAGTTATAAAATTGTTATCATACAAAAAATCTAGTAAATTATGTCATCAATAAGGCCGTAGTTGAAAATTAGGGGCAACGTATGTGCGAGGTAATGCCCTGATGAATACCTGTATTAATACAAACTGATCTAAATATGTGGTCGTTCAAACAACTTGTATTTTGAGTTTCGATCAGAAAGAATGTATCAGTGAATAATAGTTGATAATTATTCTGCATGTGTGTTGCTCTTCTATAGAATTTCTGTAATGACAATGTTTTCAAATATTACGAATATTTTAAATTAGTATATTACATTTCAAGATCCAGGTTGCATGGAAAATACGCGATACTTATAAAGAACCAATACATCACACAAACCATTGGAATGATTCAACTTCCTAGGGATGGTTCCAATTTTAAGGTATGCATGGCATATAATTATTGTAGGGAGGAGATTTCAAAGACATTCCAAGACATCACACAAACCATTGTTTATGTATATGCCCTGTACAGAAAAGGTCCAAATATTCATATTTAAGTGGGAAACCATATCACTAACTACAGAAGTGCTCTTCCATAGCAGCTTTAGATTTAACTGTCTTTCAAGCGTGCTTGTTATTTAATTCACTCAAATACATTTACAAGTGAGTATACGAACGCAACGGTTGTGTTAATGTTCAAATAGATAAGAAAGATGAAAGAGCAATTGTCCACGATGTAATTTCACATCATTTAATTGTAATATATATTATTTCTAATGAAGTTATGTGGCGACATTTACAAAATTATATATATATGATAAATCACATGCAATTATGAGACAGGCATTTCATTTGAAACGAGAACAGAATGCTTATTTCAAATCAGAGATATGGGTTGCGACCATTAGGAAAAGTACACATCTGATTATGAAACACCATGATGCTTCTTCGAGATAACTTCCTGGTGCATACATTACATATCCTTGTTTTCACAAGAATGCGGCTCTTATGAGCCTTTGCAAACCAAGTATTTATGTGGTCTGAAAAATTATTCCAAGAATATACACAGTCAATCCGAAAGACTGAACGTTTTCATCAACACTATGTAATAATTGCCGATGTGTAATTATTTCTTTATATCTTTCATGTCACGCTAAATAATGGGAATTAAATTTAATTAACTTGATTATCTATAGAAATAAGATAGTTCGACTAAATAAGTTCTTGAGCTGAAAATGAGATGAGTAGTTATCATTATTCACAATATTTACCAAGTTGTTGTTATTATCACAAAGTTTCAATCATTGCACCCGTGCTTTTAGATCCTGATAAACTTCAGGAATTATCGATATGCACTGGTTATACTGGACATT
>CAHIKZ030000465.1:145000-157500 GCA_903632075.3 Acanthosepion pharaonis
CATCAGTTGTAGATATCACGCTAAACTTAGCAAAAACTACGGAGAACTGAGACAAATCTCTCTTAAGCTCAAAGCAGAAATGTCTGCAGACTTCCTGCCTCTGGCACTGAACTTACAAGCAAATGGACCCTGCTTATACCACGGCATCCGTCTGTAAGTGTCTACTCACAAATATTGACTTTCCCAGAAACGATAGCTCGGGACAAAGGGTTGAACATTGGGGATCATGGAACAGCAATGCAGGACCGAACAATGCGGAAAGGGATAGTCAGTGGAGTTCCGACTAACGATACGGAGTTCGTAGGATTGTGGTGATTATATGTGAGAGAAATACTGGGTTGAACATGTCAATACTCTAAAAATCAAACCGGTAAATTTTCGCCATCGCAGTTGTGCATTCACGAGGAATACGAAAGAGATTACTAACATTGACGTCTATTGAGTTCACAACATACCTGTAGAATAATTATCGGTTCCCTATAAGGTCTCAGAAGTTACCTGACTCAAACTGGCATGTTATATCTCCGGATCAAACAAAAAATATAGGGTTTATCCTGTACTTTCTTAAATTCTAGCATGGCACACGTCTTTCTACGTGATTATTGTATACCGAAAAACTCTTTCACAAAGACAGAATGTTGTAGGCTTATTGCCACTTTAGTTCCATTCAATATGTTCTGAGGAACTACATATTTTATCTTATATCTAATCCTCAACATTAAGATGTGGGTTTTATATTGGCGAGCATAGTAAAAATAATAATATTAAGTATAAAATTAAATACCTTAATTGCTTTATAGCGCTCTCTCTCTCTCTCTCTCTCTCTCTCTCTCTGCAAGCATTTAAAGGCTGACGAAGGAATGGTGCTCCAACACAAGCACTTAGAGTCTAACAAATAACTTTGAAGAAGGGTTTGAAATAGTCTATTCGGATGTTCAGGTATTTTTTTTAATTTCTTTTATTTATTTATTTATTTTTTTGCAGCAAAAAATACATATGGTCTGTTAAATTAAAAACATCGAGCTATCTGTGGATTAGTTTTAATAATTAATATTACTAGGATTCACTCGGATTACATACCAACGGATTGATTACCTGTATATATATATATATATATATATATATATATATATATATATATAAGTTATGAAGAACTTGGTAATCCGTATGGGTAATCTCAAGGAGAATGAAATCCTGAGAGCTCAATGTAAAACCAAAGCTAATATTTAATATTTAAAAGAAAAACAGACCATTTTAAGGTACCATTATAATAATTTATTTCATCAGATTCTTTTTAAAAGGACGCCGGATCATCAGATAGCACTTCCAACAACGAAATGAAACGAAAAATGAGATTTATACTCTACCATGTCTCTTTAACTATCCCTTTCACAAACCCTGTTAAATTACAAAAACTTACACTACCCATCAATTTAATTTCATTTTTCGATTCATTTCATTTTTGGAAGTGCTATCTGATGCTTTTAAAAGGACTCTAGTGAAATAAATTATTGTAATGGTACCTTAAAGTGGTCTGTTTTTCTTATATATATATGGACAGGTGTTTGCAGGGTGTGTACGAATTAGAAACATAATCTAACGAATGAGAATATAAAGAATAATAAGAACAGTTGATAGCGATTGACTTTCTATTTAATCTTTTGAAGATTAATGTTTGCAGTAAAACTGTCAGTATAGAATTTATGGTTATATCTAACCACCTCAAGCATGAAATGATGACTTTTCGACGCAAGTCTAGTAGTGTGTTTATATTTTTTTTTTAAAAGTCTAGGTTTCATAGCTAAAATCTCATCCAAAAAATTACCATGACATTATTTACAGAAAAGACACAGGGAGTCAATCCTACTGCGATAGGAATGTGTCTGAAACCGAAACGCTAAATCAAGACCAATAATATTAACGATTCCTTGGATCTTATCAAGGAACTCAAGGTAAATAGCAAGGGCACCGGACCGTATATGACAGCTATATTCTAAGCATGGACGAATGCTAGACTTATATATATATATATATATATATATATATATATATATATGGGATGAATTCTGGAGAGAACAAATTTGTCTCGCACGGCACAGTCAAAAAATTTTCTTAGCAGCTGACCTAGCAATATATTCAATATAGTTTTTTTTTTTTTCAACTTTATGTGAGCTGAGAAGGTTCCCTTGAAAAGTTTCACCGCGTCACTTTTCTGAATGTTAGCATTATGGAATGCTGGACAATGGTCACTCAGATGTTTAATAGTTTTGGTGGTGTGAAAATTAACAATTCATATTTTTGCTCACTTAAAAAAAGACTGAATTTTGCTTGGGACAACAGAGTGAATTTTGCTTGGGACATCGGCTGCCATTTTGAACTTATGGAACTGATCAGACTTAATATCAAGTCAGGAATAAATGGCTGTGGCTTCAGCGGAGATGCCAAGTTTTACAGCTGATTTCATCGGGAATAATACGTGGATACTGAAATTTAAAAAAAGCGGCGACAATATTCCTTTAGGTCATCTGTGTCATCTTTTGGCTCGACTATTTAAATATACTGGTTATTGATGTACCATTGTTAGAAATATATGTTGTATTATCCTAACATTTACGGTGTGGTGGGTAACAGTTGTAAAGTAGTCTACAGTATTTGGAGTAGGAATAATTGTGCATCCAGAACACAACGAACAAAGCTTGAAACTGTCGATGCCTCAATTTGACTTCAGTGTATTTTTTTTATATATATATATATATATATATATATATATATATATATATATATACTTATTTTATTTTACTTATTCATTTATTTGTTCTCGGCAGTTAATTGATTGAATGTTCGTTGATTTTGGGGGTTTATTACCTCTTTGTCGTTTATCAAAGGCGAAATTTTTCATTTTACGAATAGTGCATTAACAACTTGTTCTGAGACCAAACATAACTTTTTCCAGATACAAATCCTGACATTAATACTTTTTTCTAAGCTCTTTGTGCATCGCAAGTGAATGATACGAATTCAATTGGAATTCAACCTGGACCCTCTGCTCTTTTACTCTAAGCCTTTATGCTGTTGCAAGCTGTGCGATTTTCAAAATTCTGTTGTTTTTTTTTTTAATTCTGGGCTCGAGAGATCTTTAGCACGTCTTTACTAACTGAATATAATTGTAAGATCAAAATTAAATGTTCAGTTAAGTGAAATTGTCGACAGGAAAATATGTTGTATTAGGCGGAAAGGAAGAACCAAGATGAGGAAGATATTTATATCGGAACAACTCAGAATAACTTTAAAGGGAGATATATAAACCACCTTTTTTTAACATTTAGATATTATACTGGGAGCAAAGGGCATACATGCGTATTGATAAGAGTTCAACGAATATACAAAAATAGAAAGGGATATAAGGCAATGGTGTGTCTTCTCAACGGACTTATTCAACCTATATAGCGAGGCAAGAGAGAATTGGAGATCCTACCGGTATTCAAAATTAGCGGGCACAATCTCACCAATATAAGATACGCAGACGACACATTACTGATAGCAGAAACGAAAAAGAAACCTCCTACAGAAGATAGCGAAGGAGAACGTGAAAAAAGGACTAACCATAAGCTACAAGAAGATCGAATGCAGGCTCATCAGTAAAAGGATGACCCCGAAATGCAATTTGCAAGTCGGAGACACTAAAATCAATCATGTGCGGAAATTTAAATAACTGGGAAGTGTTTTGACGGAGGACGGTAAGTCCGAAGACGGATTAGGATCGCCAAGGATGCATTCCAAAAGCTTAGCAGAGTATTGCGAAATAGGAGGGTGACAGAGAAAAGAGGACTGAGCAGTTACGTAATATTTCTTATCCTATACGGCAGCGAGTGTTGGACGGTCTCCTCATAGATGAAGAAGAGACTCGAGGTAGCGGTGATGTGGTTCTACAGAAGGACGCTAAGCATATCATGGACCGCCTGTCATACCTGGCGCTCTTGGGCGAGTGAGTGGCGGAACGTAGTTTGGGCTAGTTGGCAGAGGCACAAAAGTTATTGAGAGACACAAGAGATAGGGAGAAGTGGAGAGCCATGATAACCTACGTCCTGAAAGGACATGAAACACAAAAAGAAAAAAAATATCATTCAAATAAGAAACATATTGAAATAGTAACGTGTAATCAAATTTTATATTGGAAATAAAGATGAAATGGAAATCAACAATATTAGAAAAGGATAAAATATTTGAAAAAAAACAAAAAAAAACATGTTGATCAAAAGAGAACAAATTTTTAAACTATATGGAGGAGAACCTGAAAGGCATAGAATTTAAGAATATGAGAGGGTTAATAAAAAATGTAAGTAAATTATTTCCAACTAATATCGGCACTCTGACAGATTAAACTTGATAAATATGAAAAAGAATTTTAATTCACCGGAGTGCCTAAATGAAACGAACAATGTTTTGAAAATCCGACTGCATGAAGTAAACTTTACTAGACAAGTATACAAAATCTATTATTGTTGGCGAATAATAAAAAAATAAACTATTTTAAATGTATTTAAAATATAACATACTTATATACATAAAGTGAAAAATACAAATTATATATATATATATATATATATATATATATATATATATGGCAAAAGACAAAAAAATGGACGCGCCCATAGGAAGTCGATTTTTGTATTTTTAACAAAACAAATAAGTAATAGCAGCAGGAATTGGTAATCTGTAAGAAATTAAGGGAATCATGAACCAGCAACAATACCACGACATTCTTGGTAATCAAATGTGGTTTTCTGCGAAAAGCATTTTGCCCAATTTCAACGCTTCCGTTTCTAACAAGATAACATAACGATCCTAAGCATACTACCTTAAAGAATAGATTTTATCTAGAGAGGAAGCACGAAAAGGGTAAATTGCAACTCTTCCAGTGGCTTTTGGGCTATAATGGACAAGTGTACCCATAATAGGAAAGGTAACACAGAAGATGATTTTTTTTTCGCAAATTAAAGTAATGCAGGAGAAATCTGGCGAAAGACGTTGTCTTACTAATCAATTTAGTCTATAGCATGCCACGAAGATTTAAGGCCGTTATTAAAGCAAAACATTAACCAACAAAATGCGAAATCAGATTTGACTTGTATAAGGTACATATTTACACCTGTATAAATCCCCAGTATTAATAAATTAATTGTATTATTCATTTATCTTGGTAAAAATACAATAATCGACTTTTTATAGGTCTGTCTATTTTTTTGGCTTCGTAGATATATATATATATATATATATATATATATATATATAATGTATATATAGCTAATATTATTATATATGCAAAATATATAAATATATATACATAGGTGCATACACATACATGTATATTTTTTAATAAAAAATTTCAAGAGGATAGAATATATATATATATATATATATATATATATATATATATATATATATATATATATATATATATACGTGCGAATACCCTTGAGAAATGTTTGAATCCTCTTTTCTCCATCCAACTATGGGGAATATAACAGGACAAACTGGGTTCTATAGCCTTGGATGGCAACTGGTCTAGGAGAAGGACAACTCTGAATTCAAAACCTGCGGAGGGTCGTTTGGGGACCTTGTGGCATTCGGTCTCTGTATTCGTCCCTTCAAAGAGTGTTGATGGTCCTGCACGAAACCTTCACCACTTTAATCACATCTCACGTGCTGTTGTCAGGTTATCGGTTTCCTAGGAACTGATCAGCTTGACCCTCATACGTCGAATTCGACGGAAGAGTCGTATATATATATATATATATATATATATATATATATATATATATATATACATACACACACACACACACATATATATATATATATATATATATATATATATATATATATATATATATATAAGTAAATGTAGTAAATCCGTTGGTATATAATCCAAGTGTATCGTAATAATATAAAATATTAAAATTGATCGACAAAAAGAGCTCAATATATTTATTATTACAGAGAAAAATTATTACACAAATAAAATAAAATCCAGAACCACTACATACGAGGAATAAGATTATTTCAACCGACGAAAATATAATTCCTCAAACTTATTCAATATATATATATATATATATATATATATATATATATATATATATATATATATATATATATATATATATATATATATAAGTTCAAACGTCATTTATAGGCGATACCTGTACTTGAGTAGACGAACAATTTTTAAAACTGTGTTTATTTCATCTACCGGACTGTGTACTCGATGCTTAATAAAGACAATATGCTATTGGTTATTTACTTTTTTTCTAGTGTTTAGGCCGGAAGATGAAATAAACGCTGTTTAAAAAAAAAACAAAAAAAACACATACTCACATATGAGTATCAACTAAAAATAAGATTTGTAGTTATAAAAATGTCAGATTAGAAAATATAATCCATTAATTATTTAGTAATATATATATTTGCAATTATGAACAATTTCATTATGAGGATAACAGAAATTCTTGGCATATGAAATAGAGATGTAATATTGGGCTGAACATGTACTAAGTCACCCATACTTTCCATCAGCTGCTAAAATCTATGAACTAGAAAATAGGCTTTCAAGAGATTTGGTGATGGAAGAGAAATGATCGAAGTGAATAGAACCCCCTGAACCGAAATTCGAACCAGCTTCGCCGATTTCACTGGATGCCACCATCGTTTTGAAGATATCTACTTACTTAAACTTCACTTTTGGATTTCGGCCAATACAGAGTTTATATATATATATATATATATATATATATATATATATATATATATATATATATATATATATATATATATATATATATATATATATATATATATATATATATATATATATATATATATATATATATATATATATTGTGTATTTTGTCTTGCAGCATCTCGTCCCACCTGGCTCCTTTCTAAGTATATGCCAAAATAATCAGTCGTGCCAGCCGACCTCTTAACAGGTATGACACCATCATTTTAAAATGTTCACGACTTAGAAGCTTTTAAGCAACGTATTACATTAAAAAAAGAAAAGAAAAGAATGCCTCTTTCCTTTTTCTGTTTTTATTTATCTTACGTTTTTTGCCAAATTCTACACTTAATTCTACAGTCTTTGTTCTTGATGGAGAGCCTGCAATTTGACACGATTCCACTAAAGTATTGATTTTCGCGTTGCCAAAAATAAATAAAAACAAGCAAAATTATAAGCAAGCTGTTTAACTTCATAGTAGAAGCCGAAGATAGTATTAGCTAATGTAGAGATGCTTTTAATGTAATCAAGAAACATATATGTACTAGTGACGTACCCGTTTACGTACGCTTTGATACTTCTAGTGACAGAATTGTATGTCGGTTACGGAGAATCAAAATATAGTTAAACAACAATCTGGCACGCGTGGCTGCAGCATCTGTGCGCACTGTAGAGATTGATGCAAACAGTCATGCACCAAAAGGTAAGTCTATAAATTGTAAGGTGTATATGTTGATATGGACGCATAGATATCCGATGAGAAAGGTATATTGCTCAAAGTAAATAAATAAAAATAAATTGAGCTGATATTTGCATTATGATCTCTGTAAAATAAAAGAGTGCCTATATTGTCGGCTATAAGCCGATTTCGTATATCAACCGACTTCGTGTACAGTATAATCCAAGAATTTTGTGGCATGAATTTTAGACCCACCGGAGAAAGAATATATATTTATAGTGCAGACAGTCACTGAAAATACATTATTTTAACCACTTCAAGAAGTTTAGTTTTGTATAGTGCAACCCTATATTTTTTGGTATAAGAATCTTATAAAAACTTGCACTATAGTCGAGTACTTACAGTAAATTATGACCGAGTTGGTACTTAATGTTATTAATTGTTGAATTATATTGTCTATATTTCTGATGTATTTTGATTACTTAGATTATTCGGACTCTTATCGTCATCTTCCTTGCCATACTCGCAACGTTACGGCCGTTGTACGCTCCGGCATTTATTTCGTCCACCAGGGTAAACTGTTCTAGTTCCATGTGCCATGCCTCTTCCGGATGTTTCAGTTATTTCCGTTTGACATCAGGAAGAACCCTTGTATTTGGAACTAGAACAATCTAACCAGGTGGATGAAATAAAATGTTCGATTTCAAATTAAAAAATCACCTGAAGAAGGCTGGGCGTACACCGGCCGAAATATTCTGAATATGGCAAGTGCTGTTTCATGTATTGTCTTTTATATTCTTGTATGTTATTTGTCTATATATTAGATATTGCTGCTTTGGTCTTGTGTTTCTGCCATCTATTTAGAGATTAGTAAAACCTTCAAAGACAATTCTGCAATAATATTGGTCCTAACAAGGCATCTCGGCTTCAGTCACATTCTAACCACCAGGACGTAACTTGACTGTGCCTTTTCAAGAAACGTTTTCATTGTAATTTCATAAGGGACCTTTGGTTTTGGTAATTCAACTTTAAGAATTTTAGCGCACCACTAGATTGACATCTGGACTCAATATTTTACAGATGAAAATTCTAGATGTAACCGTATGTTTTCTGTTAACAGTTTTGTATCACGCACTTCTCGCTTGAGGTATTCTACCAGCTTCCTGCTTTCCTCTCAGCGTTGATCGTCAAATGTTTAAATTCAATGACAATCGTAAACTTATACTTACCCGACACTTGACAAAAAGAATACGAAATAGGCAATAAAAACAAAAGTTTTATATGCAGAGACCCGACAGTATATTTAGCAACTGTTAGAGTTATATACTACATTACTTTTCAATGTGACGAGTCAGGTGACGAGGGCGGCCACAAGTCCGGAGACCAGTTGTGAGGAACATTATTGAACAGCCACGTCTGGATCGTCTTGGACATGATTGAAGACGTAAGGGCTCCAGCGGCGATCTCGCCCATCCAAGGTTTCACCACACTCTTCATCACCTCCTTGTATATCTAATCAGAGACTCTCAGGCCCTTTTGAAAGAAGAACGGAGGCATGACGTTCACCTCGCTAGAGATGACGCAAAGGACCATGACGGAAAAGGCAAACTTCTTATGCTTCACAACGGGAACCTCCTCGGTGTCTTTGCAGACCCACCTGTCGTTCTGCCTGTTGCCAGTCTGGTCCTGGATAAAATTCTTTTCACCAGAGAAAAACCTCAGCATCTCGGCCGACCCGTGCTTAAGATCGTTCATCAAAACCGCTGCCTTGACCTTCCTCAACTCTTTGGAGGCATTCGTGATGAGCATGTCGTGAAACTTGCGGTAGTAGGAGTAACTAATGTCCTTCTTAATCGTTCAGCATATCGTCGACTTGTGACAGCCCGTCAGCGGTGATCTTGGTGAAGCTCTGTCTTCCATCATTGTCGACTGTCTGCTTGACGGCGGCGATGAACTCGTCGGTCCTAACGGCTGAAGAACGAACGTTGTGTGCTTTTCTTTTGGCAGTAAACTCGTCCTTGTTATCACACGCCTTCCACTTCCTCCAAATGTCCATAACGATGGTCCTCTTGAATGCAAACAAGGTCATCACTTCCGCCGACTACTTCCCGACGCGAAAAGAAGCCACGACCGCTGCTCTGCGTTCATATTCCATCCTGGAAAAGGGTAGAGAGAAAAACGATAGTTCGTTGTCGAACTGTTGGGTATCTGCATATACAACTTTTGTTTTTATTGCCTATTTCGTTTCCTTTTTGTCAAGTGTCGGATTTTGCTGCAAAACCTGTATCATCATAATTAGCGTTCTTTTATTGTCTTTTCTTAAATGTAGTTTTTATCATATTCTCTAACACCAAGTAATATCTTCAGCCTTAGTAGCTTTTCTCCCGTAATGTTCTTTTTTCATTCTTTTTCTCGTATTCTCTTACAGTCAGTCAAATCTTAGTAGCTTTATTGCCTTGATTGCTGTAAAATGTTAAAAACAGAAGCGTTTAATTATCTTTACTCGCATTTTGCAGTAAAGGGTGTATATCATTTTTGACTGAAGTTGTAGGAATAAATACAACATGAGAACAGCTAATAAAAAAAGGTAGACAGATGACAGCAAGTGGTCAACCGTAGAAGTAGTAACCAAAACATGTGCAACAGTCAACCAGCAGCAGTTGCATCCTAATCAGCAGCTATGTTAGGTTTATGGCTCTAAATTTTACTACCGCAAAATGCCCTAGTATGTATCAGCATTAGTTTGTGAAGTTGATGACATAGTGGTTGTGAGTTCAATTCCTGGTTCGTCCAATCTGTACTTTCACTCACTATAAACGGACGAGCAATAAGTGAACAGTACTAAATAGAAATAGAGAAATATATGATATCCTTTGATATGACCAGCAGAACGAGAACAGTCTTCCCTCGTATAGTGAATAAAGTACCCAGTTAAGAATTCCCTATAGATCACCCAGGTCGAAATACACTCGAAAAAGGCCGGAGAGCACGACGGCCGAAACGTTGCAATAGCTTCAACAAAAATGAGGACAATCGTCCGAATATAAGTAATTTACATAAGGTGCGTATTATATTTTGTGTTTTCGACAATGAATTGACGCCATTCCATAGTGGGTAAACTGACTTTGTATAATATGTCTACCTTTTAGCAATTAACACTTGGATAGAATAAACACATTCCTTAGAAATGGTTAACAGAAGAAAGAAGAATTATTTACAAAATTACTTTATCAATATAGTTAATTATATTTTGGTTTCTGGTTGGTAACGGTAAATAAAACTTCCCATATATATATATATATATATATATATATATATATATATATATATATATATATTTGTGTTGTGAAAAATTTGGTAATCCGTATGGCTAGTCGCAAGGAGGATGAAACCCTGAGAGCTCAATGTAAATCCAGAGCTAATAATTTAAAGAACATTATACTGAAGGGATACTTGACAGTACTTACTGCTAAATTCAAAGAGCTTTCAAAGCTTCTTCGGATTTTAGATCGCTTATCCTTTGAATTTAGATCAACATTCGTTTCATCGGAGAAGAGAACATTTAGTAAAAAAAAGTTCAGGTGAGTCACTTTTATCGAACAGCACTGTATGTAATGAAAATTTACGGTAATGGATAACGACGCAAAACTTTCTGTAAATACTTGTACTAATTAAAAACATATAGTTTTGTACTACTTGTAGCACTGAAGATGATCTTGGAAGTAGATTGCATTTATATATATATATATATATATATATATACATATATATATATATATATCAATTACACATATTTTATATAAGATGTCCGTGTATGTGTATATTTAATATTGTACAAGTTTTAATTATATTATTATATACTAATACATTTTTATTGATAGTGGACATAGGTGCTGCTTTCCTTTTATCATTGCCTAAGACATTAATTTAGATCTGATTACTAGACAAAACCCACAGATGAAATAATTAAAGTGATGAATATCATGTAGAAGCATAAACTGTTGTCATAAAAATGACAAATAGGAAGTTGTACACATTTTCCCTGGATATCTCAACACATTCCACCTCGGAGAGAGATTTCAGAACAATTTTCTCCGAGGTTCAGTTTTTTTTTTATATTGAACTAAGAAAGGACAGACCGTAGGCGCTTATATATCTCCACGGATGCCTTTTCTTTAGCTTCTACAGATTAATACTATTATAAACTTGTTCACACAAGCCCTAAGTGCCATTAAAACTAGTGGGGTATTGAACGTGGATGATTTAAGGACCTAATGGGAGGGGTCAAAATCTGCATATTATGAGGATATATAACAGTTGATCCTAGACTTGACGACTTTAAAATTGTAGTTATGATGGAAGCATCACCATGAGAAATAGTTCAGGGTAGAAACTGACAGAAGTATATATATATATATATATATATATATATATATATATATATATATATACAGTTAACCGAATATCAAAGGCCGCCTAAATTGGGGTATAAAACTCTCTATTTTTGCATTAAAACTGACGATTGATTGTTTAAATGCTATATATTATATATATATATATATATATATATATATATATATATATATATATATACCGAATTTGTCTGCATTTAAGTAGCATTTTTTCTTTAATGCATGTTCCGTTGATTAATATAGAGAAGTTTTTGTCTATTTTTAAAGTAACTTCCTTTCATATTGACGAATTTACTTAGTCAAAACTTGACTATATTATTTAACGAAACATGCATATATATATATATATATATATATATATATATATATATATATATATATATATATATATCGTTTTTACACCTTTTACACCGGTTGCAAGGCATTCGAATAAATATAAGCATAAAGAAAACTGAATTTGTCCATCAACCAAGGCTTCCACATAAGCAGGTCAACGTTATAAAACAAAAACCTTCTACCCATAACTTTTCACTCGTTCCCATTACTGTTGGCGCCAACACCCTGTAGTATTAGAAATCGTACTCGTACTTTGGAAGAAAAGTCAGTTCAAGTGCCTCATTGGATGAGGAAA
>CAHIKZ030000465.1:160000-170000 GCA_903632075.3 Acanthosepion pharaonis
TGAGCTCCTTTAGAGCGATTGAGGCATTGATACCTGTTTCAGCTAAATATAGACGGTCTGGTTTGGACTCGAGAATATGGTGTTCCACTTATGGAAAGTTAAAAAGTGTAGAAGATGATATACTTAAGAACAGGTTGTAGTTTTGCAGAGGGAATCGTTTTAAATGTTTTACTCGGGACAATATGAGCTCTATGGATGCGAAACTGCGAAGATAGGATATCTCAAGAAACTTTAACGAGAACGATTTTTGCTTAAAGGTACTAATCAGTCTTTCTTGATCGACAAAATTATTCATGGCCGAGCCGGTCTAAAGTATGACAGTTTATTTTGCAAAGGGGTATGCAGCTACGAATCCTGCCGCAGAGCGCGTATTTTTCATTAATAAGACATCTCGAATATTCAGGCCGGTAGACGAAATATTAAATATACTGGTTAATAAATAAACTACAATATATGAATATCCATATATAAGGGAAATAAATCAAAGATTAACCTCAATTATACCGTACCTATGACCACTAATGTGTATGTCTTAATCATCGTAAATACGTTGGATTCTATTATAAGTGAGGTTAATATGCTGTCTACGCAGGCAGCTTGAGAAGCTTTTACCGTGTCAAAGTCTCTGCCTAAGGGCAGAGAGGAACCCGGACGAGGCTATGTCGAAGTTCAGGGGGGAGGGGTTAGACAGATACCCGGTCTCGCGTATGCGGGGCCTACGGACAATATTTGCTGGAGCCGACATTAAATTTTGGCTTTTGTCTTATCCTACCTTGTTGGGAGACAGGTAAATATCGTAATACCCTGTCTAAGTAGTCTAACACTTGCAGCGGATTTACCTATTTCACGCCGCTGGCGAGCATTATATTTTTTGATGTTATAAAGATTGCATTTCATTTCCAACCCCTCCGTTTTAGTTATTTCGAATTCAGTAACATTTTCTAGGTTACAACATGTAAATCCGAATAATGCCACCGGGGAAAACGTACACACACACACACACACACACATATACATATACATACATATATATATATATATATATATATATATATATATATATATATAAAAATAAGTCGGTCTTCTCCCTCACCCCTTACCCATCTATATCTAGAAATAACATACGTTAAGTTAAGCGGCGTCTAGCCTACACGGTGCGGGGTTAAGGATAAGGAATTGAAATGGTACATCTAACTCACTCATGTCTTCTCTCCCACCTCACTTCCTCACTTCGTTAATTTTACATATGCTTGGTGCGGTCCGTCAAAAATGTGTAAGTTTCTGATGATGCAGAGCCTTTTAAAAATGTTGTGGTGAAATAACTTATTACATGGAACCTTAAAGTGGTCTGTTTTATTCAATCATATTTGCTCTGAATTTACATTGAGCTTCTCTGATATCATCCTCCTTGGGTCTACCCATACGGATTACCTAGTTTTTGCATAAACTATATATATATATATATATATATATATATATATATATATATATATATATATAAATATATATATATATATATATATATATATATATATATAGTCACTTCAAAGAGTATTGGAAAAGCAAGGCCAATTTCTTTCTTTTTGTTGATCATTCAAGATATTTTGGTTGAGGATAAAAAGATGAATATGAGACAAACGTTCAGAATTTAAATTTTTGTTTTCCTGGTATTTACATTTAGGTATGTTAAACAACTTAAGAGAGGCAACCTTTTGTTTGGACCGACACATAATTCAAGTGAGCGAAAGTATTTGAACTCGTGACTGACTGATGTTTGTTGTTGCCCAGGTGTTGCTTTTTAGATTTTATAAACATTATTTAAACTTGGAATGACTATTCTTGATTTGAAACTTGAGTTTCACTTGCAAATATTGCATTTCTTTTTGAAAAGGGTAAACCAAAAC
Organism: Acanthosepion pharaonis; assembly: GCA_903632075.3. NCBI lineage: Eukaryota > Metazoa > Mollusca > Cephalopoda > Sepiida > Sepiidae > Acanthosepion > Acanthosepion pharaonis. Next base: position 161,905 of record CAHIKZ030000465.1, read on the forward strand.
GAAAATGTGAGAATTGTCTATGGAAGAAAAGCAAGATATTTTAATGATGAGAAAAGATGGAAAATCGATCAAGGACATTGGATGAACATTGCGCATAGAAAACACGGAGCAACAGACATAGAACTGATCAGCCAAGGAAAATAACAGCACTTAATGACAGAAATAGTGTGAGATCTTTGAGAATAAACAAAAAGAACATTCAATGACATGGCAACACCCTCCACAATACAGGGGTGAGGTTTACACAATCCACCGTTTGAAGAAGACGTCAAGTGGAGAAATATAGCGGCCATACCACAAGATGCAAACGACTCATCAGCAGGAAAAATTAGAAGAGCAGATTGGAATTTGCAAGGAAGTACAGAGATGGGTGATAAAAGTTCTAAAAGAAAAGTTTATGGACTGATAAGACCAAAAGTAATCTCTACTAAACTATTGTAAAAGCAAATGTGTGAAAAAATGATCCGCGCATGTTCCAAAGCATACAAGCTCCCCTGTGAAATATGATGGAGTCTGTGTCTTGATTTATTCTTACATGGCTGCTACTGCAACAAGCTCATTCATATTTATTGATGATGTAACTCATCATGGTATTGGCAGAAGGAATTCGGAAGTCTACAGAAACATTTTGTCTGTCAATTTACAGAGAAATGCATCCAGCCTAATCAAGCGGAAGTTCGTCTTGCAGAAGGACAAGAACACAAAACATACTGCCAATGCAACAAAGGACTTCGTCAGGGGAAAAATGGACAGTTCTAGATTGGGCAAGTGAATTACCGGGCCATAAGGCAATAGAGTATGGGTTTTATCTCCTGAAGAAGAGAGAGAAAGAAGACCCTCTCAACTGACACAATCAATAACTGAATTAGGCTTCTTTGGAGAAACACAAATAAAGAAAAATGAATCAGTTCGGGGATGTCAATGGATCGCAATCTTGATGCATTTATTGCCGTCCAGGGTTATGCAAACAATTATTAGCAACTAGCAGCATGGCCCGGTGTTTCCCGTGCTTGATTAAAAAATCATACGACTCATACAGCAATCGTTATCACTTGACTTAAAAAATGTTTGCCCTTCCTTGTCTTTAAAGGAGTGCCCTTTGCCGTGCTGATGTTTCTACATGCCTTACTTATTGCCTATCTCACACTGCGAATTTTTTTCTAAGCTCTATACTAAACATTAAATCTGTTACGAAAAAAAGAACTAAACAAAATGAACACAAAACGATCAGCTTTAAAAAAAAGGACTCGTAACTGGAAAAACCGAATGAAAAAAAAGAATGTTATCAACAAATACTTTTTCACACCCAACCTACTTCTGAGGAATCACAATCAACGTTGAGTTTAAGCAAGCGAATGAGCCAATTGGAGTAAAGTGCCACGCAGATTTAAATTTTTCGCTTGTGACCAATGCAGCGATCGATTTTTTGCATGCTAACATTATGGTTAACATTCGTGTCAGTCAGCTGTTGGCTCTCACGCTGACCAATATAATCGTCCTGTCTATTCGTGGCAGCCAGCTATAGGCACACACTCTGGCCAGTAGAAAATGGGCGCAAACTACATGAAAACTGCCGTAGAAGCATGAAAAAATCGATTATTTCCATTATGGATGGGAATTGGGAAATGCAACGTCGGTTATGGCCTTCTCGCTAATTTGGAGCCTGTGCATGTAAATTTTTGGTGCAAATCCGTCGAAAATTGCGGCCGTGCATTCGTTACACACACACACACACACACACACACACACACACACACACACACACACACACACACACACACACACACACATCCTGCCTTTTATAGATAGAGATTATTAAATGTTTTTCACTTAAGACTATCTGTTCGTTTACTGCTGCTCAACGTAAAGTGGTGGGATCTGATACAAAAGGTTGTATGTCCCATGTTGTTTAAAACATCTAAATATCAATGCCAGGAAGTAAAAGCTGAAATTCTCAACTCTTGTTTCATTCATCTTTTGATCTTAAACCCAAATGTCCACAGTGGACAACAGCAAAAAAGGAATTGGCCATACTGTTCCAATAAATTTGGATGGACATGTATATAGATATATGGCTTCCATATAATAAAACGCTTTGAATAACTGATAAAGAGGCCAGATTATATTCACTTCCGTTAACTATAAAAGAAAAAATAAAATATATACCTATATTTAAGAACATTACAACGAACTCAGTAACGCCTTGATAGCACCTAACCGGGTTATATTCCACTTGAGGATGAAAATCAAGGTTTTACTTTTTATTCTCCAAAACAATGTATGAGAAATTGAAAAGCGTTTACTGGAGAATCATCAGATTAATTACATAGGCGAAACCTCGAGCAATCGAATAAAATATTATATGAACTCAAAAGGGACATTTTACAAAACAATACGTCAATTGCTTTGGTTTTCCACCTTAACGAGACTGCCTACAATTTTCACATAAATAATGTTATTTTGATCAAAGGAGAAAACAATTTACTACGACGTAAATGTCTAGAGAGTGCCTTGACCGCAAGGTCGTCTATAGTAAATTTGTGCCATCTTTCTTAGATTTCACCATTCCTGGTAGAACTTCTAATCTAACAGTACTGATAAAAATGATGGTAAAAAAAGAAAAAAGACTCTAAATGAATTCGGCTGAAAAAAAAAAAAGAAAATCGACAAAATTTTAAAATCGTCAGCACCTATCGTTCGTGTGCATGTGTAATCGTACCAACATAAAATATTTTTTCCTAAAAGTCGATACGCGTCAAAAGTAAACTTTTTACACTTAGCAATACAATTACCCAATTATTCTTCTTGATATATGTGAATTTATATTTCATAATCTAATATATATATATATATATGTATTAAAAAGAAGAGAAAACAGGTGCCGCAAACGTTTTTGGTTGAAGTGTGTTTTTTTTGTTTTTTTTTAAATATTATGCTCTATTTTCCATAATTTAACTACACGTGTTTCTGCTCTCGTGACCGTCTTCAGGTAAAAGCAGAGATTTCCACATATTATTAAAAATAATTTTAAAAGTTTTTCCTTATGTATTTCAATGTTAAATATTCTCGATATGAGACATTCTCTGTTTTTGTGCTAGTAATCCGAATGTCTTTTTTGAATTGGCAATGAAGTGTTCTGCGCGAAGGGTCATAAAACAATTAATGTTGGTCCAAGAGAAATGATGAATTACTTATCGGCATTTTATAATTTAATGTTTTACTGAACCCTGTGCGTTCTTAGATCTGTTTCCATTTTCGCGCGTTTCTGTCAGCATGTGTATATATATATATATTTCCCCTCCATACATATACTGTCTTACTATGAGGAATTAGTAAACACATTTGTACACATACATACACATACGCACATACACACCGTCCGACCACAAGGAATCAGTACATACACACACATACACACACACACACACATACAAACACATATTTCTCAAGCTACATGGAACAAGTATACACATACACATACACACACATACACACACATAGGTACATACACACATACTTCCATTTAGAAGAAAAACATAGGGAAAAAATTAATTATTTTTAATAATATGTGGAAATCTCCGCTTTTACCTGAAGACGGACAGGAGACCAGAAACACGTGTAGTAAAATTATGGAAAATAAAGCATAATATTTTTTTCTAAAAAAAAACCCAAACACACACACACATTACATCCAAAAACGTTTGCGGCACCTCTCTTCTCTTCTTTTTAACATACATACTTTTCTCTCGTTGGAGCCACTACAACCTTTTCTTTCTTTTATATATATATATATATATATATATATATATATATATAATGAAAATAATTTATACGTCTATATATATATATATATATATATAGTCGTATAAATTATTTTCATAAATAAATGGACTGCTCTCATTAGTTTAGCAATATGTTATAAATATTAATATATTTTACAAAGGTAGGTTTTCACTCGCGTGCTTGATATTCGTATGTATATATAATGTCACTATAAATATTCGCCCTGTTATTTTACATCGAGCGCCGATTTATTAGCATCAGCACTTTATCTGCACTGACATATATATATATATATATATATATATATATATATATATATATATATATATATGTGTGTGTGTGTGTGTGTGTGTGTGTGTGTGTGTGTTTTCTTTGTGTTTGGCGGGCTTCTTGTTGTGACAAATTGCAGATAGATACGAACGGCATATTTTCATGTATACTAAAAATGGCTCTTGGCGTAATCCTCTGAGAAAGGATGCGTACATAGAATGTAAATATTAAAATCGTGATATAAATGTACGAAATTTTCAAATAAGTTTTCAACGTAAATTAGGCTTTATGTAGATTCGGACGAATTTATGTATACTTGTTTTCGAAATTCGGTCTATTACCTCCAATATACAACGTAAATATTTTTAAATTGGAAAAAAAATGAGAAAAATGAGTTTTCGAATGTCTGCAAAATTTTACAAATTTTCATCGCACATGCGTGAACACAGAAAATATTATACCCCACCACCACCCAACAAATAAAGTAAGGTAATTTTTTTCAAAACTTGCCTAAATTATTGGAGGCATATAGTTATTTAAAATTACGTTATACTTTATTTTTTATTTTTTATTTTTTTTAGGATTAAATCCAGCATGAAACAAATATATAAATATGTATTAGTTTGATGCAAATCTTTCCAGCATTTGTAGATGTAATCTTCCATATGGAACGGTAACTTTGTTAAGATGTATTCATACGCCATTGTTGTTTGGCTTTCATTCTTTAATCGTGAACAATATTGAACGATCTTACGTTTCCTGAAAAATGCGTGTTTTTCCTTTTTCTTTTGTTTTAGTTAAACCCTAATATTCTCCAAACAAACGAATGTACACCCTTGTGCAAATTAATGGAAATAAAACGAATAAATCCGTTATTTTTTATATTTTACGTATTTTTCCAATGAAAAATGATCCAGCGCACATGTTAGTACTTAGGATGTACAAACTACGAAGCTGTTGCCTGCAGATTGACCACAGATTCTGTCGATTGGATTTAAATCAAGAGTTTACGGGCCACTTTATAGTACTTTGATTTGCTTACTTGTAAGCCTTGCCAGTGTGTTCATGCAGCGTTAGAATTTTCGTACGCTTCCTTGGAGTAACTTACGTTGAAGCCAATGGCTGTATGACAACTTATCAACAGTAAAGACAATAGTGACTGGGCCTGATAAAAATCTGATGCATCACGCATAACACAATAAGGCCAAACAAATTTTATCATACACCCCGAACAAAAGATTCGTGTTAATGCACACCGCTGGAAATGACCTAGTCTGAGGTAAAGATTGAAATTGATTACGCCCTCTCACTCCAATGGGTCTAAAACCAACCTTATGCTGTAAAGAAGGAACCTAAAGCGATTAATATAGACAAGAATATATATATATATATATATATATATATATATATATATATATATAGAGAGAAAGAGAGAGAGAGAGAGAACATTGAAGTACACACTCAGAGGTGACAGGCTGTTTCATGCTAGCCACAATCGTCAGGACACGTGTGTTGGGTTTATATATACGGCTCAGTGGTGCATTGTGGGAAGTCAATTCTGCCGGTTATTTTGGCGGTTTATTTATATATTTATTTTGATTATTTTATTTTACTTGTTTTTTAGTTTTTTTTTATATTCTATTCGGTTTTCGATGTTTTAATAACATAGAAAAATTTATGAGATTAATATAGATCGTTTATTTAATCGTTTGTGTTGGACTGGAAAGGTAATTAAAGCTAAATTTTCGTCCAATTTTTTGATTGATCACTGTAGCCTATTCTATTTTAGCGGTGGGGCAGGTTGTTAATTTGTTAATTATTTTATTAATTTCCTTGGATTGATTATTTTTACTTGCCTTATTTATTTTTTACTTTTATTTATTTTAACCGTTATTTTAACGGGAGCGGTTTGGTAATTTGTGTATTTATTCGTTTATTTGGATTATTTTTTTTACTTGTTTTTTTTTCTTATATATTTATTATTTATTTATTGTACATTTTCTTTATTCTATTCGGATTTCGATTTTTAAATGACGTAGTAAAATCTTTTGGTTGTTTATAGAGCAGTTATAGCTATTTTTCGTCCAATGTTTTGGATTGATTGTTGTAAGATATTTTAACGGTTATTTTGGCGGGATCTGTTTGTTAATTATTTATTTGAGTTTATTATTTGTAGTTTTTTATATATTTTTTCTTTTTTTCTTTTTCGTCTATTCTAACGGGGGTGGTTTGTTAATTTTTATATTATTTGCTTGGGTTAATTTATTTTACTTGTTTTTATTATTATTTTGTTTATTTTTATTTATTCTTTTCAGTTTTCGCATTTTCAGTAAGGTATTAAAAATGTTTTCATGTTTGCAATTTGAGATGAGTTCAGATCATTTATTTAGTAATTAATTTTATTCTCGGAAGGTAATAAAAGCTATTTTTTCTCCAAACAAGGTTTGCGGGTTTTGGATTGATTGTTGCAGGCTGATGATCTTTTCCTTATTTTCTATGATATTTTTGGTGTGGCTAGCGTTTTGTTTTTAATTTTCCAGATGTACTTTGAAAGGATTGTGTTTTACTCGTATTTACTATTTGTGAAAGATGTTTTTTGTGCATAGTTTTTTTCCAGGGTCCTATGCACATTTTTCTTCATTATCTAGTGATTTTACCGTGGCTTGATATATTATGGTGTTTTGTAAGCAATTACTGTTTGATAGGCATCCATTTTTTTATTCTGCATTTACACGTGGGTTTCATTTGTTCGGGTAGTTTTCCTGTTGTGCTATTTTATTTTTTGTGCCATAATCTCGGTGCAACTGTAGCTGATTTTTACTGTGTTTTTGTTGAATATTTTGTGTAGAGTGCTTGATTCTGGAAAGTGTTTGTGTAAAAGTTTGAAGAATATTTTTTCTACGTTTATTTTTTCGCTGGTTTGACGATTGCGTCGAGCATGAAACTGCCTGTCGCTTCAACGTTCCCTTTTATATTTACATACGTTCTATCTCTATAAATATAGCGCACCTTAAAATTATATTTCATCATATATATATATATATATATATATATATATGTGTGTGTGTGTGTGTGTGTGTGTGTATTGTCTGATTAAAAAGTATCTCCTAACGAAGCGAATACAAATAAACTTCCGCAGTTGTCCACCTTTTATCGGTTGAACATCGGCGTCTTTAAAAGATTTCGAAATAAATTATTTATAAATCGATAAAGAAGAAAAATCTCGTGAATTTTTAGTAAACGCTACTTGGTTTCAGTGACAAAGAAAGAAAACATTGAAGATATATGTCTTTAACGGACCTTGCCAATACATCAAAATAAATCAGTTTTGATAGCGTAGAAAACAGACAATACCTAACAAAGGCGCTACTAGCTTTTAGTGAGAAGATGACAGAAAGAGATAGATGTTATTAACATCTGCTTGGGAAAAAAGTTTTTTAAAAAAATTTGTCAATTTTAAAATATTTTCATTTGTAAGCCCATATTTCTAAAAATAACGACCAGCATTTATATTTTGTTATTGTTATTGCAATATTTTATTAAAGTTTTTGAGGTTAAATTTTTAAAGATGCAATGGAGGAATAAATATTTACATTTTTCATCATTCGAAGGTATACCTTGTTCATAGATGTTCAAGTGCTGGCATCTTCTAGTATCTTCTTGTATGTAGAATTATAACCATGGAGAGTAAATGCCGCCAGGTATACCATTCCTCATCGGTTCCTGCTATTGTCTCTGGTGAATAAATAGAGTGAAAAAATGTTATTTTTGTATATTCTTTTAACGTCTATTCTATTCGAACACACGGTTTATTTCCAACTAAGATTACAGATATAACATTTTCTCTATGGAGAAAAAGATTTTGTTAATTATAAATTTCATCGTAGGTTTTAAAAGTTTATTTAATCATTTATGAAACATCATTATTGATCTTTTTCACTTTTATAACTCATATTGATATTACTACAACGTTACTGTAATGTTACACATTATTCCTTTCCCGAATCTTCACAACTTCCAATCTTTTAAGTAGTGTCTTCGCA
>CAHIKZ030000465.1:175000-192500 GCA_903632075.3 Acanthosepion pharaonis
CGAAAAGGTTTTCGTGCAATCCGTTTAGTCCCCTTCGTCCTAAATTAATGGTGTAATCATAAACTTATGTTTGTAAACGTATATGACTTCATTCTCATAACATTCAATTGCACATACACACACACACAGTAACATTCACACACAAACACACACACATACATATATATGTAATAATGTGTGTGCATATATGAAAATCATGATATAAAATTATAAACGAAATGGATAAGTAAAATATCCGTCTTCTTATTATCAATATATATATATATATATATATATATATATATATATATATATATATATATATATATTCTGACTGCTGGAAGTCCTCATCGATTGTTCCTGTCTTTAAGAAATCTGGCGACCCCTCTGACCCTTCTAACTACCGTCCTATCAGTCTCCTACCCCTCTTCCGCAAAGTCTTCGAATCCCTAATCAACGGCTAAGTGGTTAACCACCTTACATCCCATGATCTGCTCTCAGACAAGCAATATGGCTTCCGCTTTGCCCGATCTACAGCTGATGTGCTTAAGGCCATCACGGAAACTGTTGACCAAGCTCTTCAAAATAACGGAGAAGCTCGTGACGTGGCCCTAGACATCTCCAAAGCGTTTGATAGTGATTGAAATGCTGGCATTCTTTAAAAGCTCCGGGGTTATGGTATTACAGGTCGCTTGTTTGAGCTAATACAACCTTTCTTGTGAAACCGTGAATCGAAAGTCACTCTCAAAGGATTCTCCTCCAGTTCCTATTCCACGAACGCAGGTATTCCTCAAGGCTCCATCCTGGGCCCTACTCTATTCCTTATCTTCATCAACAAACTTATTGACGCCATAGATTCACAAGTTGGCATCTACGCGGATGACACTACAATTTACTCCAGCTTCAAAAACAAATCGAGTTACGCTGACAAAACTAACCTGGCCGTGCGTCTGGAAAAGGACCTCCACGCGGTTTTGAACTCGGACAGGAATTGTCTGGTCAACTTTAATGTCTCAAAAACAAAACTGCTGTCTATTAATCACCACAGAGATTCTTCACTGCCCACCCCATTAGACTGTCTGACGCTCAACTTCTCGAGAGCACCTTTCTGCGGCTGCTCGATCTCACGTTGACTGCTGACCTGAGATGGAACAAATACATTGTGCCAATTGTTTCGTCCACCGCAAGAAAAGTTGGCTCCCTGTGCCGCGTCAGGAATTTTTTGTCTCCAGAATCGATCCTTCAGATCTACAAATCAACAATTCGCCCTTTCATGGAGTATTGCTGCCATATATGGTCTGGAGCTCCTTCTGTTTACCTCGGTGTTCTTGATAAGATCCAGAGGCGGATATGCAATGTAATTGGCCCTAATCTGGCATCTCGTCTAAAGTCGCTCTCTCACATACGCGCCGTCGCCTCTCTCTGTCTTTTTTACAAATACTTTCATGGCAATTGCTCCGAGGAGATGCATTCGTTGGTTCCCAGACTCCATGAATTCAAGCGCCCATACGAGGCTGGCATCCCGCCCTCACCCTTTCACTGTCGAAACTACTACTTATAGCCGTCTCTTCTACTCCAATAGCTTCATATATCGCACCTGTCGCCTGTGGAACTCTCTTCCCTATTCCAGTTTCCCTGAGAGCTATAATTTCCAACTATTCAAATGTAATGTCAATCGACATCTCCAGTTGCCTTGATCTATCCACTATCCTCTTCCTCTATCACTCTTATCTGATCTTGCTTGAAATCTTCTGTAACCCTTTGCGTCCTAGTGGCTTCTCGCCTTGCTTGGGGTGAAACACTTAAAAAAAATGAAGACGGAGATTTTACTTATCCACATCGTTTATAATTTTATTTCGTGAACACCGAAATGCTCAGCTCATCAGAAGGAAACCTTCACAAATATATATATATATGTGACCATTGAATTCAACACTCAGAAGCGACTATTTATATATACGGGTCATTGGTGCACTGTAAGTAGTCTGTTTTAGCGGTTATTTTGGTGGGAGTGATTTGTTAATGTGCTTATTATTTCTGTTATTTAACAATTTAATTATATAAATTTATTTGGCTTGTTTTTGTATATTTATTTTCAATTTATTTACAAATAAATAAGCTCAATAATAAACAAATTAACAAATCACTCCGGCAAAAATAGCCTTTAGTACAGACTACAATAGACTACCCACAATGCAATAGACTACTAACAATGCACAACTGATCGAAAAAAAAAAACAATGCATGTGACGTGATGATTGTGTTTAGCATGAAAAACTTGTCGCATCTTATTGTGGACTTCAATATTAACTTTAGAATTTTTTCCTAAAATATAGCACAACGTAAAACTATATATATATATATATATATATATATATATATATATATATATATATATATATATAGTGTTATGTGTGAATGTGTGTGTAAGGTGTATATAGGAACTCATAGGCATATAAGATATAGGTATGTGGTTACAAATAGGGCTTTAAGACATGTGTAGATAAAAATTGTAAAAGGACCTAATTTTCTGCTAGTGACATCTTTTCCAAATATCTCCTCTAATATTCTCCAATTGGAAGTGAATTTTAAATAGCACGAATGGAAAGTTTAGATTGGTATTTTAATTGAGATTGAAAGATACTACCCCAGTGTGTAGAATAAAATTATTTAAATGGGAATAACCGTTGATAAGTGGGTACATAAAAACAATCACGAGTTTACTTAATGAACAAAAATCAAACGAATAGATGTCAACCTAACAAGCTAGAAGATAAAAGTTTTAGGAAAAAAAAAATTACTAAATATAAAATGGATTGCTCTTTCAATGTTCTGTCTATGGATTTTTCCAAGTGATTATTTCATAGAAAATACCCAAAACTCCACCGAATTTCAAATTAATTTCTTCGGAGATTGTTTTAATATTTAGATACTTATCAAACCTTAACCTCCCAAATATACACGTTAAAGTAACGCGAACTGACAGCGTCTAAGAATTTGAATGAAACCTGTCGTGTAATTTATTAGGGTTGTTGTAACTTCTTCCTTTAATGTCGTTCTTATCATTCACCCCTTAGCCATCTATATCTAGAGACGAGACGCGTTAAATTTGAGCAACATCTAGCCGACACACTGGGGTTAAAATAGGAAACTAAAATGATACATATGATACACTGATATCCTCTCTCCCACCTCACTTCCTCACTTCGTTAACTTTACGTATACTTGATGAGGTCCGTAAAAAACGTGTGAATTTCTTTTCATTTTTCATTTCAGCTTTTGGAAGTAAAGTCTGATGATCCAGAACCCTGTTAAAGGGTTATGGTGAAATAACAATACATGGAATCTTAACGTGGTCTGTCTTTTATTCAAAATATATATATATATATATATATATATATATATATATATATATATATATATATATTCAGATGTATAAAATAACCCTCACCCTGCCAACCAAGCATACCTAATGCATAGCATCAAATAGCTCAAGTGATATGTTGCCGTTTTGTTGAGGAATTTATATAAAGCAGGTCCTAAATCTAGTAGCAAATTTACTCTGAGTGCGGACCGAATAATTATCACATTCAGTCGGGTAGCCCATCGAAGAAGTCTTTTGTTTATTTAGACCCGAAACTTCTAGTGACATAGGAGCAATAACACTGATGACACACCTAGAGTCAGCACTTAAAGGTGTAATTTTAGTAATACATAGAATCAATTCAAGCGCCTCACTGAATTCAAAAATAGAACAGTCCAACGAGAGGAACCTAAAACTTTAAATTGTTTCAAATTATTTCAAAGCAACGTTATTAATTATGAAAATAAAAAAATATATCCCTTCTGGTATTTCCTTTTTTTATATATATTTTCTTTTACTTTTATTCGCCTATAGTCTCATGGCCTCGCGACTGCAGTCTATAATAGTCGGTATATAAGCCCGGATTCGGGTACTTCAATAGTAAGTTGTAATATGTAACACCATACTCCGAATAAGCGTTAGATTAGAAAATATTGCCTCACGTGAAATAATCAAGTTATAAGGATATGTTGTTTCATTACTGGGCATGTATAAAGGCTTTGCAGAACAAACACTTCTTCCGATGTTTAAAAGTGGGAAAATGACAGCGATCGACTCCGATCTTTCTTGAAAACTTAATGAATATAGACTTATCTGGTTCTATAAGCCGTGTATAATTACCTTAATTCTGACAAGCAATTTATCTTAGGAATACTAGGCTTTCTTAACGCATTATTTTTGTTTACACGTAAATAAATACAAGTAGCTTGCAAAGGTATGTATGCAGTAAGTATTATAACTCTATTATAACAGTGGTTGCAGAGTTAATTAAATAATAGAATTATTTTAATTAATTATAATTATATTTAATATTTTGATTTTTTTGTTATAATACTTATATTAATTTTTAATTTATATTTTTTAATGGTTTATTGTATATGTAAGTAATATTGCTATGTACAAATCATATTGAAAGGACTGTTACTTTAAACACATTCAGATACACGTTTTCATGCACGAATATTTGTAAACTCTGCAACCTAGTGAAAATTAATTGAAACAGAACGAATAATTCCGTTATTATTTACATATTTTTTTCATATTTTTCCAATGAAACCTGTCTCAGTGCACATGTATGTCCATTCCATGAAGTCCTTTCTTGCAGATTGACCACAGATTCTCGATTGGATTTAAAATCAAGACATTTCTGGGCCAGCTTATATTACATTGATTTGCAAATGGTAAGGCTTTACAGTGTTCTGGCATCGTTACAGTTTTCGTAGGCTTCCTTTAGACTATGGCCGTAGGAAAACTAATCAACAGATGAAACAATAGTGTTTGCACGGGATAAGAATCTGATGCAATCACAAATGACGCAATATTTTTCCAGGTCAACCAAATTTCATCATAGACACTGAAAATATATTCATATTACTGCACACTAATGAAAATGACCTTAACCTGTGGAAACAAATAAAATCAATTACAGCCTGTAATACAAGTGGGTCTAAAAATGACCGTATGATGTTAGAAAGAAACTAAAGTGTTTTTCTTTTCAGTTAATTTACACGCGGGTGTAGAATTCTTTTAATTGATTAAAAAAAATATTTGATACTTTTATTTTCATTATTTTTGTTGTAATAACTTTATTAAATTTTTTTGTGTGTGTTTTGCAAGTAAATAAGAGTTTGCAAATGTCAGTGGTAAGCATTTTCAAGATTTTAAAAATGATATGTTTTCGTAATCAGGACAATACGTTTTGTGTGAACGTTTTGTTTTTTTCATGCCTTACGATCTACATTTGTATCCCCGTCTATTGTGCAAGAGATTTCCGTGGAAAAATATTTGTAATACTTTTCTATCGATATTTATATTAAATTCAGTCCGATAAGAAATTTATTTAAAATTAAAACCCATGGAATAAATCGGCCATTGTTTATATACCTTTCGTGGATACACCCGTCAATATCGTTTTAAGGTATGAGAGCATTGCTGCAGATATATTTGTTATTAATTCCGCTGGAAAGCATGCATATAAAATGTCATTATAATGGTGAATACTTGTGTAGAACCAAACAATTCTGGGAAGAAATGATAACGTAGAAACCTATGTAATAGTGGTTTTAGCTGTTTCCTTATTAAGGAATGTTAAGTAGTCATTGTCCTAACAAACAGTAGTTTTATCGGCTGAAATCTATAAAAATATTTTCTCTTCGAACAAATTTTTAAGAAAAAAGATTTCTCAAGAACAGTAGCTGCTATTTCTTTTGCCAGTTTGCATGTGGGGGTTCTCTCCTAACTTTTTATTTGAAGTAATGTGGAATGGTATCATCTTTATGGTATAATTATTTACTCTTTGAGTTGTATTTCTTATCCATTTTAATTGTTGCTTCTGTTAAATGTCTTCAAGTGATAAGTTTTCTGTTAACTCTTACAGGTCCGTATTTAGGATTCTGTACAGCTAGTTCACAAGTTTCAAAGAAGTATAGTCATCGCTGAGACCCGCAGGCTTCACTCATTCGTGGACATTTTTAATCATTGATGTGATAAAACGGATGTCGACAGCTGATTAACTAAATATTGCTGACATCCATATATAAGTCAGGATCGGACGAGGCTATATAAGAATTCGTAGTATAACGTGTTGGTTTGTAGCCATTTGCAATGTTAGGTGAAACTCACTCTAGCCTATCTTATTCTATGTTCAATATCATCAACTACTATAATAAATTTGTTATAACTTATCTATACACCGAGTTATCTGAAGGGTTACTAATTCCACGTCGTAATTTTTTTTATCTATTCAGTGTACGTAATTTAACTGTTTTTTTTATACCAGTTCAACAGCGTAGTGTCTGTTTTGAAAACGTTTATTTTGAATTTTATTTAATGGAACACTTTGTAGTTGATATTAATGTACTCCTCAATATCATTTTTATCACAACTATGATTACCTATTTCATACTTATACCTCATTCATGTGCCAAGATCTCTTTAAAATTCCATCCAGAGATATGAATTAAATGTTTTCAATCTCCGAGACAGAGTGGAAAAAAGGCTAGGGAGCATAATCATTCTTGTTATTTAACCAATAGCGGAGTATATGATTGTCTGAAGCTAAATGGGATTTGTACGAATATAAATGCAACGACTTCGAGGGTAATTTGAACTAGAAATTTTTAAAAAATATCAACTTTATCAGAAATACATAAACGTATGTAGGGCTCTAAGTGCTAAAATTATTATTGTTATGTTAGCAATCAAAAGTGAATTTTTGCAAATATTTTTCCCATATTTTCAGATTTGAATTTGAAAACAAGACGTCACTTTTTCAACGATACAGTTTCTACGGGTACAATTTTTTTTTTTATTAATAAATCTCTGTATTTGTTTTGGATAAAATTCCCGGAGTAGATGAAATGAAATGCATTGCAAAATTTGTTTTACATTGCCCCTTCCATATATTAATGTTTTCAGATATCTCAATTCATATATATATATATATATATATATATATATATATATATATATATATATATATATATATCATACACGTTTCATTAAACAATATAGACAAGTGATCTCTATTTATTTTATGTAAATTCTTTTCATAGCGTCTAATGTTTAATAACATTATAATTGAATGAAGAAAGAAATTCCCAATATTGATCCATATTTTTTAATACAATCTAAGCTTTCGGCTTACATAAGCCATTATCAAAATGTCAATTACAACATATTAAGCAATATACGGACAAGACAGCGATGAACATAAAATAAATAGACAACACTTGTCTATATTATTAATGAAACGTGTATGATTTAAAATATGCTGCCTAAATACTCACACAATATATATATATATATATATATTTATATATATATATATATATATATATATATATATATATATATATATATATATATATATATATATATATATATATATATATATATATATATATAATGTGTGTGTGTGCGTCGCATCTATTTAATCGACGTGTGTGTCTTTCCGTTTTTTTAACATGGGATTTTAAACTCTTCAACATCTGTCTATATTTCTGAGATGGTGTATTGCAACTATTTCGATGATCTAAAAAGTGACTTGACCTAAAAGAGCCGTAAGATCAACCAATTACCGCAGCGGAGAGAACAAAAACTTGACGAGTTATCAAAGCCCGCTAAGTAAAGCAGAAATATCCAGAAAAAGCATGCTACGTGGAATTAGAGAAAACTCACGCGTAGATTAAAAAACGGTTCGTTTCTAAATTCTATGCAATATTATCTGAATAATCCCGAAGCGCACAACGACCGAAACGTCTTCAAAGTTCCGAGCAATGTAAATAATGTAAATATTAAATTATTGGTGCACAGTTTTTATTTACTTATACGTCACTGGACTAGGAGTAAGATTAATCCTAATATATTTTGTAACCTCTTAAGTACATCGTTGAAAACTCTAACCAGTTCTAGTTCCCCATTTCGTTGGAAAATCCCCAAAGCCTCCACTGAATATATTCATCTTAGGTCCTACTAAAACAGGACGATGAAAATTTACGTTCTGCCCGTAAGTAAACGAATGTAGTTATCAATGCGGTCCTTTACACAACGGCCAATTGAAAATCGATCGAAGTACAAATCCCAAAGGTTTGATTTCAGTTCGCCGTATACGAAAAGTAATAAAGTAATGACTTTTCAATCTGCACTCTATATTCACCTATCTGCCGTAATGAAAGTTTTGTTTGCTCTTGGCTGTCTGCATTGAAAAAGTTGATAAATAAATCCTCGATTTGGCAGTGTAAATTTTTGCTGCTACTTAATCAGTATGTATACGATGTCCATTGAAGTTTTTGTTTAGTGAAAGGCTGAACATCAACTGAAAATAGAGGATTCCTGAATGTGTTGGTTGCAGAATGTAAGAGGGGGATATAATCAAATATATTGAGGAAATGTCGGATAGATAACGTTTTCACCAAAGTTTGGGGTTGACAAGGGAAGTATTCTTTTCAATGAGTTTTGGGGCGTGGCAGACAGCAGATTGTATAGAAAAAATCCAGTGAAGTTCTCTTGACACTGTAACCTTTCCGTCACTGACAATAGTCGGCTCCACAAAAAGTTTGCCAATGCAGGCATATAGATATATATATATACACGGTGGAGTAATGGATAGCGGCTTGATCTGAGGTATCGCAGAGCCGAGTTCGAATTCCATTCGAATCCATTCATTTATGTGCTAATACCCTTGGGAAAGGTATAAATCCTCTTCCTCTTCCTCCAGCTATGGTTAAAATAGCAGGACAGACTGGGTTCCATAGCCTTGGATGGCAACTGGTCTAAGAGAAGGACAACTCTGAATTCAAAACCTGCGGAGGGTCGTTTGAGTACCTTGTGGTACTTAGTGCACCAGATATCTGTATTCGTCCCTTCAAAAAGTGTGGATGGTCCTGCACGAAACCTTCACCACTATAATCAAATCTTATGTGCCGTTGTCGGGCTGTCGGTTTCCTGGGAAATGATATGCTTGACCCCCATACGTCGAATTTCGTCAGGAGAGTCGACTATATATATATATATATATATATATATATATATATATATATATATATATATATATATATATATATATATATATATATAAGTGGACATTTGTCAAGTTGCAGAGTTGACAGTCTGTTTTCCTTCAAAACCCAATTGTTACACTGGTATTAGCAAACTCTCCACAAGGCAGGGTGTGGCACAAAGCCGAGTTTTATGTGGAGCAATCCCGCAAAATTTCCCCGCAGACCCCGCATGCACGGTGTCGGTTTTGTGTACCTACTTTAGTAGGTACTCAAAGCCGACCCCTCGTCTGGGTTCCTCTTTGCAGGTAGAGAGATCGATAAGTCAGGCGCGAAACTGGCAGCGAACTGCCTGATTTCAACAGACTTTAAAGCAATTGTTAGATTATGTGCGTTGTTTTTTTGTTCAACTATTTACAGGTGAGTAATAAATTGTGGGCAATCTACCGGATTGCATTGTTTGCAATCTATTCCGTGTCTAATATATCTATATAAATCGTTGTACACCCATATTTATTCTACACGCTATACGGTCCAGGAATATTTCAAAATTTTATTATAAAAGGTTATATTAACATTCCTTATTTTTTTTTAGAGGAAATCACTACTTCTAAATTTTAATCCACAAAACGCGTTCATTGATTACAGAATTTGTAGTCATAGCCCCAACCTTAATATATGCAATTCAGCTCTAGAATTTTTATAGTCAACCAAATATAACATTCCCAATTACTAATAGAACTATCGCTACAATTTTAACCTATTTAAACGTAATACTATTCCGTATTCCCATCTTTCCTCCCCTACCTCTCATTCTTAGGACGCTTGTGACATGATGTTCCTTAACTTTTGACCGGTGCTTATCGGGAAAAAATTTCCACTGACTAGTCAGCATTAAACACCGAATACATTCTTCACCAAAACTGTTGTCAACAAGCAATATTGTTTCACTCCGTCACCTATATTTTTTTCTCAAACAAATGGAAAAAAGGAAGTGACGTTTCACATACGGCTTGGCTACAAGCAGGATTTTTCATTACCATTTTCGATTCTCACCAGTGGAAGTGCAGTTTAAATGCACTGAAACAAAGTTGCATCTTTGTAGTGAGTAAAATGGTTTTTCTATATGATAAAAATATTATATATATATATATATATATATATATATATATATATATATATATATATATATATATGTGTGTGTGTGTGTGTGTGTGTGTGCTTCATTTAGTGGAGTTAGTTAATTTTATATTATTTATTCGGTTTTAAACATCCACCTTAAAAGAAAATGGACTGAGGTTCTTTCTTTACAACACGGTATAAATAGTAATATTAAATTATGCAATAGTCAGTTGTCAATCAGCACATGAATAATGCGTTTTGCATGAAACTCAGCGTTGTCTTACAGGTGAAATAAAAGAGCTATATTATTAAGATATATATGAATGAATTGTGTAACTTAATTCTCACAATTTTGAATCGCACTGCGCAAGAGAATGAAAATTGAGAATTTGGAGAATTCGACACTCGCGGGTCAATCTGAAGGCGGGAGTGCCACGAGGAAATATCAAGTCAGCTAGCTAAGTAGTTTAATACCGGTTCCCGTACGACCGCCGAAGTTAAGCTACGTTCAGCCTGCCCACTATCTAGATGTTCGAGTGGTGTAATGGATAATTTCTCGCAAATTTTCATTAGAGATACGAGTACGCAGTCCCGTTATCTGAATTACATTTTCATATTCCCATATAAACCTTGGGAAAAGTATGAACCCACATCTCTTCTCATGGCCATGGATAAATTAGTAAGATATCAGTGTCTAAAATAAGGCTTACAATCTGGCTTTAAATAACCTACAAAACGCTGATAACCGGTTTGTACACATGTCGATGTTCACATGGATTTGTTTAGTTTGGTTTCTTTTGTTCTATAGCATATTAACCTCAGTGAGTTATTTAATGTCAACAAAATATTTATTAATGTTAATAATTTTCAAAAATGAATTGCAAGTGATTTAATATATATATATATATATATATATATATATATACTACCCCAAGTAATATATTTATTTCCAAAATGTATTGAGGTAATATATATATATATATATATATATATATATATATATATATATATATATATATATATATATATATATTGCCTGTAATATTTTACAAAAATTTATTGCCGGTATTTAAAAAAAATATAATTGCAAGTAATATTTTTTTCAAAATGGATTGCTGGTAATGTATTGCCGGTAATATTTTTTTCATATATGTATTGCAGGTAATTTATATAAATATATATATATATATATATATATATATATATATATTGCCAGTAATATTTTTTCCAAAATTTATAGTTGATATTGTATTGCTGATAATAATTTTTTCCTTCAAGAATATATTGCTGTTAATAATTTTTTGCATAAAATTATTGTATTAAAACCTGTTTTTACACATTTTTTCCTAGTGTTTTGATCCCAGTTTGGGTGTTAACTATTTACTCATAGCCGGGACTCTAATAGGTGCTACCACCCCGCGTCAGTCCACGCTCCTCAAAATCTCCTGATCAGAGTCCTTGCACTCGAACATAGCTGCTCGTCTTACCCAGGACACAGATGTAGTTTATCATCAAACCCAGAACAGTTCATAGAAGTTTTATTTTATTTTTTTTACAGAAAGAAGTTGGTGTCGGTTGTGTAATGGATAATGATAAGAAAATCGGATTTGTTATGCCGTGTTCAAATTTCGGTTTAGTCAGTTGCGTTCTCTTTCCTTCAGTTGCTTAATAGAATTTCATGGATCCTCTTGTGATTCTCATCTAATTCATCGGTTAAATAACAGGGCAGTCAAGACCACGATAAACGACAATAAACCTCTCCAAGAATGCTTGCTAATTCTCAATACAAAAAAAAAGATTCGATTGGAAGTCATGATTCCCTACACCCAAAGGATATAAAATAAAAAAAAAAGTCATGTAGAGCGTTCAAGGACAGAAAATGTGTTCAGCACAAATACAGAAATAGAAAGGAACGTAAGACAATGAACTGTCGTCTCACCGGATTTATTCTGTCTATACAGCGAGGCAATTCTGAGGGCTAAAATTCCTATCAGGATTCATTATTGGCGGCTACATTCTTAACAATATAAAATATACAGATAGCACAGTTTTGTTATTAGACACGGAAATGAAACTACAAACGCTCCTACAGAGAGTAACGAAGGAAAGCGAGAAGAAAGTACTATGTATTAACTACAAGAAGACATAATTATCCGCAAAATGGTGAGCCAACAATTCAAATTACAAATCGAAGATACTGAAATAAAAATAAATAGAGACATTTGGATATCTGGAAAGTGTTCTCAAAGAAGGTGCGACACTGTGACCACCAAGACATTGGGATGGCCAAAGACGTATAAAAAAAGCTAAGTAGAATATTATTTGAAAACAGAATAATTTCGTTAGAAGCAAAGAAAAGAGTGCTAATCTGTTACGTGATACGTATTCTCGTCTATGGAAGTGAATGCTGAATAACCTCGTCAAATATAAGAGACTTGAAGCAACAGAATTACGGATCTACAGAAAGATCCTGAGAATACCATCGAACGAATATGTGAGCCACTACGAAATACAGGATGACGCCAAAAAACGTGGATTTTTGAACTGCGTATTGACAGACAGGAGCAAGGAGGAACCCTGCGAGACAGTGACCTTGAGCAAGTAAACATTTCGCCATTTAAAATTCAAGATGATTTCACAGTATCCCAGCTGAGATGTTGCAGCAGTCAATGAGGAATCTCAACAGCAGATTTCAAAAATGCATTCGTACAGGAGAACGCCATCTACAGGACGTAATTTCTAAAAAAAATATGGAAATTCCATCATTGTTTCTTCAATAGCCTGTTTCATGGTTTCAATTACTATGAATAAAATATTTTTCTTCCATCACTCTTGGAATTATTGGATTGTTAACAGTTCCCGTTTTTTTGGTTCGCCCTATATTAAACACCATGGAAACGAAAAGATAACTTATACTTAACAGAACAGTTGAAATTTCTAAGGTACATAATGAGGAAAGATGGCTTGGAAAACCTTATACTCAAAGGACAGATTTATGGAAAGACAGACAGAGGAAAGCAGCGTGTAACATACTTGATGAACTTAAGCAAATGCATGGAAGAACAGGGTTTGGGAGAAATAAAAACGATAAAACTTGTTAAGATAGAGGACGATGTGGAGGTCTATGGCTCTTATGACCTGAAGGGAAACGGTACACAAGTCCGTTTAAGCGCATTTAAAAACACAAATATCAAAACCATGCACTCGGACAATACGGATGAGAAGATTTCTCAAATAATCAGCTGGGCCACGTTAATCTTCCTGAATTGACATGCGTCAGGCGGTTTGCCTATAAAAACACACTCCATTGAGCCTCACAGGTTCCAGATCTCATTTAGACTTAATTAAATTCGAGTAAAGGAAAACAGGATATTGCAAAAAGATACACATTTTGTTTGCTTGCTAACATAAAAATAGGCAGAGAGAAACCAATTTTCGCGAGAAACTTTAATAATATTTTTTTCAACATTGTTAGCTTTAAGGCTTAAAATTAATTTGGTTACAGATAATTTGGGGTTCAAGGCGAGCTTGATATAATTTTTAATCAATTCATCCCAAGTAAGGCGATAATGTCGCTATGACGTACGAGGCTATTGGAAGTGAAAGAAAAGAGAAGACTAAAAGGTACAATCCTGAATTTTTCTATTTTCTAATAAATTTCTCCGACATTCAGGCCGTTAAATGTTGTTAATACTGTTTCTAATCAATAGAGCATTGACTTAAATATTTGTGCTTATATAAATAACGTATAGCAATAAGATATCTTAAAATAATTGTCGGACTTTATCCATTTCGTCGTGTGTAAAGTCATTAGTTTACAATTATATACACTTCAGTTTAAAAACTATAATTTTTCATGATTTCCTTTGAAAGTTCAGATCAGCATGAAGTGTATATAATTGTAAACTAATGACTTTACACACGACGAAATGGAAAAAGTCCGACAATTATTTTAAGATATTTTAGTAAAATCGACCTTGCTAACTAGATGCTCCTCAGTAGCTAAACTGGTGTAGTGCGTCATGCAATATTAACTTTTCGGCTAGGATCCAGGTTCCATTCCTGTCGGAGTACACATATTTTCTTTGAAAATTTCTCGGAAATTCAGGCCCGCAAATGTTGTTGATACGGTTTATTATAAAGAGAGTATGTATTTAAACATTTTTTTCTATATAAATAACGTATATCAATAAAATATATTTAATACATTATGTTGTCAGACTTAGTCCATTTGATAATATATAATGTATATATAAATGCAGGAAGTATTAAATCATTAAAGCACTATTTATATTCAGACTATTATTCTCATCTTTATCGTTGTTACCACAACGTTTCGGCCTTCTTCGTTTAGTTCTTATTTTATTTATTACTGCTAGGTTAATTTTCGTCCATTTCCATTGAGTCCATTTGCACACTGCCCGACCCAGGGAAGGACTACTATGACACCAAATAAACAAACGAAAGCTTTTATTCCATAAGCCATTGTCCCTTAGACCAATCCTAAATCGGGCGGTATATTCATCCACTCTGTGAAAACGAGTGTACAATAACTGAACAGTACTAAGTAAATAAGAATAAGAACAAGATGGTATAGTGTAACGAGAAATGTCTAATCCCGTAGATTAAATAAAGTGTTCAGTTCAGAATTCCCTGTATGTTACCCAGATCGATATATAAAACTAATGAAGCCCGAGGGTGGGGTACAGCAACTGAAAATCATTGTATAAAAACAACAAAGATGAACAATACCCCGAATATAAATAGTGTAAATAAAAATAACATCTACCCCCAGAAATTCAGACAAAATTTAACCGAAAACGTCTTCGTCTTAGGTATGACGATAAACTATATCCTGCAGCAAGGAATCTGA
Source organism: Acanthosepion pharaonis (assembly GCA_903632075.3). Taxonomy (NCBI): domain Eukaryota; kingdom Metazoa; phylum Mollusca; class Cephalopoda; order Sepiida; family Sepiidae; genus Acanthosepion; species Acanthosepion pharaonis. Next base: position 190,056 of record CAHIKZ030000465.1, read on the forward strand.
TCATAATGGTTTTGAGGAGCGTTGAACCACCTCCTAATTGCTTGTGTTCCCCTGTTCACCCTGACCCGGGGAGGTAGCACCTGTTGAGGTCTCATCTAAGAGCGAGTAGTTGGATCCCAGAGTGGTGTCGGGGAACTGTGAAAGTGTAAAAAGGTTTTTTAAGAACAGCAATGCATTTTTGTAAAAATATTGACAGCAATGACTTTTTAAAGAAGAAAAAAAATATTATTACCAGCAATACATTTTGGAAAAAAAAATATTAACAGCAATATTTTTTGAAGAAAAAATATTACCAGCAATACATTCTAGGAAAAAAAATTGAAGGAAAAAATATTACCAGTAATAAATTTTTGAAAAAAAAATATTACCAGCAATACATTTTTGAAAAAAAATATTACCAGCAATAAATTTTTGAAAAAAATATTACCATAATAAATTTTTGAAAAAAAATATTACCAGCAATACATTTTTGAAAAAAATATTACCAGAAATACATTTTTGAAAACAGAAATATTACCAGCAATATATTTTTGTAAACAGAATTATTGCCTGCACTACGTTTTTGAAAATTAAAATTTATTACCAGAAATACATTTTTGAAGGAAAAAATATTACCAGCAATACATTTTGGAAAAAAAATATTACCAGCAATACATATTTAAATAAAAATTATTACTAGTAATACATTTTTGAATGAAAAAATATTACCAGTCATACATGTTGAAAAAATACTATTACCAGCAATACATTTTTATAAGAAAATATTTTACCACCAACGCATTTTTGAAGGAAATGTATTACCAGTGGTAAAAATCTTGTCTGCATTAAATAATCCATTTCGGTTGATATGCCGTAAAGCAAACAAACCAAATAAAACAAAAGATATAAATGAACAAAAATCTTGTCACTATTAAATAACCCACTGAATTAATATGATGCAAAACAAAATAAACCAAACCAAACCGTCAACGTCTGATATTTTTATTGTATATTTCCAATTGTCGAACAAGCTGTTGTCCATTGAAATCATAATTGTATATAGCGAATGTATATATTTAGTTAACATAATAAATTGTGTCTATCAATGCTCTGGCATCAGAATGTCCTATGTTAAGATTGCCAATAATGAATTCTGGTAGGATTTTTAATTCTTTTAGAATGGTCTCACTGTTTCAATAAGTTCGCTAATAAGACAGATCCATGTTTTTCATCACTTTCTAATTGTTGTGTATTTACTGAATCTATTTTCTATCCGCATGCCAGTGGTTTGATGCTAGTATCTTTTGTGTTGATAGCTTCTACAGAAATGAAACTGCAAGAATGCCCGCAGAAGGAACTGAAAAAACAGACGAGAAAGAATTAAACATAAATTTCAGGAATACAGAATCCATGTTTTTTAGCAAATGCAACAGCTCACAATACAACTTGCAAACTGGTGATACCAATGTCAAGCAAGTACAAAAATTTAAATAACTAGGAAGTGTTCCAACAGAGAACGGACAGTTCGAAATCCAAAGGTGCATTGGAATAGAAAAACCTACCTTCCAAAACCTAAGTAAAGTCTTAAAAAGCATAAGAATTTCGTTAGTAAAAAAAAAAAGACATTGGACTATCATGTAATATCAGTCCACCTATAATGCAGTGGAAGCTGGATAATTTCTTCAAAGATGAAGAAGATACTTAAAGCAAGCGAAATGTTGTTTTACGTAAGGATGCTGAGGAGAGAATAGACCAAACCTGTGAGCAAAGATGAAGTTTTACTGAAAATGAAAGCTAAAAAACACTGAAACTTGATATCAGGAAGAAACAGTTGAAATTTCCTGGGCTCATAATGAGAAGGGTTGGCTTCGAAAATTTGATACGCACAAGGCTGAATGAAGTCAAGAAGAAGGGAGTAAAATTACGCATAAAATAATAATTGAATAACGGAACAAGATTTAGGAGAGATAACAGTTTATTAAAAGCTACAAACCAGAGGAAAATTGTGGAGCGTATGTTCGCTAATGACTTGAAGGGACTCTGATATATTTGTTTTAAGAATATGAACCTGATACAGGTCACAATATGATCCAATAATGTTCAATCGGTATTATACTATAGAAAAATTGATTTGAAATAAATTTTAGCCAAATATTTTAGATTTTAAAATGATATTCGAATCTACTTAATATACATCTTAACATAGTTATAAAAAAATACAAATCTGAATTCAATTTCTATTTCCAATATTTCCGCTAAGGTATATTTTGAAAATATATTCATTCTTAAGTGATTTAACCTCGACAATATTTTTGAAGGGTTTGCCTGAAGTAACTCAATTTAATCGACACGATATAAACTACTTGAGATGCAACAATTATCTTTGAATTGCCTCTCAAATGTCTCAAGCTAAAAGTATGTCTTCTCGAACTTTAATGCCAATAAGGCCTGGAAAGTTTTAAAAGG
>CAHIKZ030000465.1:197500-205000 GCA_903632075.3 Acanthosepion pharaonis
AGTTTCTCTATACAAGTTCAACATTAAATTCCCAGACAACAGAAAAGTCTTTTTGTCACAACATATACACAAAGGAAACTAGGGTAACTTTCAAATTATGACACTATATCAAACTGACGATTACTTTTAACTCCAAATGCAAAAAAAGAAAAAATCTAAAGAAGCACTAAACTAATTGTAAGCCCGGACACGTAACACACACACCATGTACCCATAGTGGCAAAGCACTTTAGTCGGAGCATACAGAAAAGCCCACCATACAAAATGTGTGTATTTACTATATGGGTTTCTTAATATAATATACAATATATAAGCTTGGAGAACGATTAGAGACACGTATACAGGAAAAGATAAAATAGACAGACCACAAACGAGTGATAGAACACACACACACACAAAAAACACACCGCGTGCGCGCGCGCGCACACACACAATCATGCACACACAATGACGCGGACCCTACACCACGTACAAAGTGCACACGGATATATATATATATATATATATATATATATATATATATATATATATATATATATATTGTGTGTGTGTATTTAGGCAGCATCTTTTCATTCATACACGTTTCATTAAATAATATAGACAAGTATTGTCTATTTATTTTATGTAAATTTTTTTCATAATGTCTGATAAATTTAATAACATTATCATTAAAAGAAGAAAGAAATTCACAATATTGATCCATATTTTTTAATCCAATCTAAGCTTTCGGCTTACATAAGCCATTATCAAAGATGTCAATTACAACATATTAAGCAATATACGGACAAGACAGTGATGATGGTCTGCCATTGTTTACATAGATGATTTCTTAGCAACGATAAACACATGCATATATAGTTATTTTTTAAGGAAAATGTCGGGATAGCAACTCAATCACGTGTACCCAGTAATAGTTTACAACACATACAAACACACACACATACACACACACACACACACACACACACACACACACATATATATATATATATATATATATATATATATATATAGTCGAATTCGACGTATGAGGGTCAAGCAGATCAGTTCCTAGGAAACCGGACGGCCCGACAACAGCACATGAGATTTGATTATAGTGGTGAAATTTTCGTGCAGGACCATCCACACTTTCTGAAGGGACGAATACAGAGACCTGGTGCACTGAGTGTCACAAGGTTCCCAAACGACCCTCCGCAGGTTTTGAATTCAGAGTTATCCTTCTCCTAGACTAGTTGCCATCCAAGGCTATAGAACCCAGTCTGTCTTGCTATTTTACCCATAGCTGGAGGGAGAGGAAGAGGATTCATACCTTTCCCAAGGGTATTAGCACGTAAGTCAATGTAATGGATTCGACTGGAATTCGAACTCGGCTCTGCGATTCCTCAATCCAAGCCGCTATCCATTAAATCCATCGTCGCAAACAATTCAAATAATATACAAAAACCTCCGAATCCGTTATGAATGAAAAGATCCTTGTTTCTATAAATTTCTGCTGTATTAGTTCTTATTTTTACTACAAGCTTTCGTCTGTTCCTACAGACATCTTCAGGTATGGAATAGATGTTGTTCTTTTTTTTTCTCTTAGTAATAAGAGGACAACGAAAATATATGTATTGTTGTATCCGAAAATGCTATTGGAAATGAGTTATTGTTTTTGGAGCGTGCAACAGCAACGCTGAGTTTGATTTTAAATTTTTTACAGTTGTGCGTTCATGTACAAATATGGTGATAAACGAATTTTTTACTGGTAAATTTTCTGTGAAAGTGGCATGAACTATATTGTTCAATAATTACACTAATGTCGCACTTATTATCCAAATGTCGCACTTGGATCAGTTATTTTAATTTCGATAAACGTGCAATCAATTTACAAATACATGAATTATTCACACAAAAACAAATGCAAAGGTTAATGATTTAATTGGCGAGAAATCCATCGTATATATATATATATATATAGTCAGAGATAGATAGAATATATATAGTCATATTCAATGAGACATTTTTGAAAGAAAGATTTCTACCTATATATATATTGATTTTATTATTCTGAAAATAAAGGCAGCAAATATATATTTTAATATAATATATTTTTAACACCGAACCCATCAATAATTCTGTGTCTAGAACAAGATAGCCTAACCATGTACAGCGCTCTTCTGGCTGAATTGGAAAGGTAGATTTGTGCATATTGCCACTGAAAGATAAAAAAAAATCCCAGTCTACCTTGCAGGATAATATTTCTTGGATAATGCCCCTCTCTTCATTACTGACCTGGTCATCTATCTCGGAAAATCAACTGATGTCTTCACTGAACATTGTGTTAAAAGATAATCTATACATACTCTAACCTAAGTGAGGATTCTGCCCAAAGTAGACTAATCAACCTGACAGCTATAGAATAATGCACACTAACCGATACGCAGTTCGCTAATCTCTGTTGCAAGGTCATGTAGAATCAACTTTACCACCTTTGGAATTTTCCAATGTCTTCTGATTAGGAGATGGTGCGGGTAACATAGAAGCGTCTGCTGAAGTTTCTTGATTATAATTATTTGGTTATCATCAGCAACTACTTGCATTGAATAAGAATCACTTTATCTTTGTCTACCCTCTGTAAGCTGTTTCTTATGTTCCCCTTTCTAAAACGGCAAATATGATAAAGCTATTTGGAGCTTGCTCTTCCTCAAGTGGAGACGAATGTGTTTGGAATAGTCTGCCACCGTGAACTTGTCATTTATATATATATATATATATATATATATATATATATATATATATATATATATATATATATATATATATATATATATATGTATGTATGTATAACGCAAAGCTTTTCAGTAAACTATTAGGAAAACCTCTGGCTGACTGGCGTTTGTTTACATTCCCAAAAACAATACGCTAGAATTATCAGCTTTTGGGACTGTTGGCTTCGCTGTAGAAACTCCGACGTTCACCAGATCGGTCTGGTTTCTGTCCTGGATTGAGGCATTCGGATGTCTAGTCGCACTGAGGTGCTGTGAAACAGTACTGTCTGCGAATCCATATATATATATATATATATATATATATATATATATATATATATATATATAGCAATAAAATGTTTAAAATTATTTTACTTTTCATGATTAAAGGAAAGAGAAAAATAAAGCATAGACAGCCGACCGGTTTCACCCTTACTCAATAGAGCTGGACCGAGGTATTATATATTGGAATAAAACATGTAAACGATACGTAATATTAATGAAGGCAGAATACAGTTTAAATTGAAATCATGTTAAGTCCTAACAAACGCTCCCTTTATTTACAGAGGGATGGTTGTCTGGACCGAACGTAAATTGTTTCCCAAAAAATTATTTGCAATATATAGCGAGCACGACTAAAGATGGTAAACAAGTCAATGCTAAAGTTAACGACATAATTTGTTTCTTTTTTAATAAGACGCTGCACGATGGAGGAAACATTTGTTGTTCACAACGTCTTTTAGTTGAAATGTTCCATTCCTGGGTTCCTTACTATAAGCTACCTTATTATTTTATCATAAATAGACGTACTTTCATGTATTAAAAAATATTTTTCAATAATTACAAATGTTCTGTTTTTGATGATACATAACGATAAATATGTTTTCACTATTAATAAGTTATTCTTTTCAAAACCGACCTCGGCCAAATCCCATATATATATATATATATATAATGTTTATACATTCTTTTTATAGATAGAAATATTTAAGTAAATGCTCTTTTTCATGATAAACAGTATTTATAATATTTACTGGCCTGAATTTCCGAGAAATTTTCATCGAAAACATTCGTCCTCCGACAGGAATCGAACCTGTATCCTATATGGAACCCTCATGTAGCCTGACATGTTCTTAACCGATCGAACCACAGAGGATTGTACGATTAGTAATTTGAATTTACTGCCTTTAAATTTCAATCTTCCATGAATCTCTGAGGTACATTCATGTCTGCTCAAAGCGTATCCAAATGTAAACAAATGACGTCACACATTATGAAATGGACAAAGTCCGACAATTATTTTAAGACATTTATATGTTTATACATTCTTTTTATGGATACACATATTTAAGTAAATGCCCTGTTTTATAATAAACAGCATTTATAACATTTACTGACCTGAATATACTTGATAGATTCATGGAAGGCTGAACTTTCATAATATATATATATATATATATATATATATATATATATATTTTAAATTAATTGATTTAAAATATGTTTTTCCGCTACACAGTTCTAACCATGTTTCAAAAATAGAAGCTAAAAGAACACCGGATTATATATTTTACTGTTCTTTCTTTATATATATATATATATATATATATATATATGTATATAATCATTGAATCTTCTCACAATCTATAAATACCTTCTTATCCATCATCATTTCTTGCATGTAATTTCAATTCATCCTTATAAAATAAATGCTTGTTTTTTATTGGGTTTCACTGCCATACAAGACAGAAAACCCACTAATCCACTAAGCCACAAGGAGGTTACTTCATGTGAAAGAATTAGGAAGAGAAATATTAATAATTAACGTGAAGAAAAAAGTGTAATCAGGAAGACAATTGATAGCGATTGGCATTGCATTTACATTTTTGCAGATTAAATTTGGCTGGAAAGCTTGGAGCCCGAAGAATAAGAAGTACAATCATACATTATTATTTTTTTAATCATTGCAAATGATGCGTTTTTAATCATACATAGCGATAAATATTTGATATCGATGCTAATTTTAATAAGAAGGCAAAAAAGGTTTCTTGAATGGCTTCACTCACTAATTGTATTAGAATTCATGCTCAGTGACATTTTTTTTTAGAGTGGCGAAGAAATAATTGGAACATAAAAATAATATTGTGAACTGTTAATAGTTTGCTATATGATTTCACTAATGGTACCATATGATACCATTCTGAATTCTTTCTCAAATCACATTCTGAAATTTCTTAAGTGGAGAAATGTTTGCATACATCCATTTTTGCTGTCTTTAATTGCAAATATTTTATTCTTTAATCATTTTATCTTACGCAAGTCACAAATGATTACTGAGTATGAAAGAATAAGAAAAAGAAAAACACATTATTAGCAAGTGATAACAATAAATATGAGGAATCAATTGCATTTATCTGTCTATGGAAGGAGACGGTAGATCACCGCCCTTACTGTGGGCTGTTGATGAAATAATAGACAGAAAACATTACTGGAAAACGAAAAATTAAAGAATCAGCACATATGCTTGGCCAATAAAACCTCCTAAGGCTAGCACGCATAGAAATGAATAAAATATGGGAACCAGTTATAAGTAGTGCTTGGGGAAACCAATGAATAACAACAGAAAATTTCAATATAAACTCTGGTAAAAATAATCAGTAATAATAAAAGAAAGATAACTGAGACATCCGGAAGCGGCATGACACGTGGAACTAGAACAATTTACCCCGATTGATGAAATAAACGGTTCGATTAAAAATTTCAAACACCAGAAGAAGGCCGGAGTGTACAACGGACGAATCGATGTGAATATGGCAATGAAAATGAGGATAAAAGTCCGAATAATGTAAATAAACATTATATATATATTTTTTGAACATCGTATTTAGCTAGAATGCAAAAAAAAAAAAACGGAAGAGGATTTCGCAGACGAGACGTGCGAGAAAAGAACAGCCAGTAAAGAAATAACTGTTACATCTAGACAATTCAAATTTATAATGATGATACCTTGTCACCAATCTTCTACTGAACTTAAATTCATAAAGTCTAGGTACCTTAGAGTAAAGGTCATAAGTGCAATTACCATGAAATGTTTCATGAAGAAGGCACAGGGACGCAACATTACGTCGGTGGAAAAATGATTAAAGCCGTAATCAAGAATCACTAAATAGAGAACAGGCGCTCCAAACCAGATATGGCGACAATATCCAAAGCATCTGACTCATAAATATTCAAGTCGGATACTGGAGAGAAAAACTGTGCAACATGACACAGTGAAATAAATTTCCTTGCCGCATTTACTTCAATATATTTCCACTACATGTCAGCAGTGAATGTTAAGGAGAGAAGAAGGTTAGCATCAGCCATGCTGAGGGTTAGCATCAGCCATGCTGATAGAAGACAGAAAGGGTACCTTCAGATGATTAATAGAGAGAGCACTATCGTTTTTTTAGGCGTTAACCAGTCATTCTTTGCCCCGGTCATCAACAGACTGTAGAATATTGTTTTAGATCAGCTGCCAATTTGACCACATCAAAACGATTAGGCTTAATATTATTACAGGAGTTAGATAAAATATTATCAATTAAAGTAGAATCCCTGATATCCGGAATCCCTCATACCCAGAATGCCTCATATCCGGAGTCCCTCATATCCGAAGTGTCTCAATTCCCGTATATCCGGACACGATTTTGATGTGGATATTTGAACTATTTGGGTAATATGTAACTGATTTGAAATTCTTATTTCAGGAAATTTAGGATATGGAACTAGAACAATAATTGCTTATGCTTATTTCAATCTAATGGCTTGTATTGTTGCAAAAAATGATGGGAATAAGAGGAGAAGAACGAATTTGAAGTTAACGCAAAAAGTGGAAATTTAAAAAAAAAAGAGATTATGGCGAATGTTCATGGTAACTAATGTCTGATTTCAACATAGGAAAGTCAACAGGGTATGAAATAAATCTTCCAAAGCAACTATTTACACTGTCACAATGAACAAGGAATAAAATAACATGACTGTGATGAAACCTGGACTGAAATTGAAAAAAAAAAAACTATTGAAAATGGTGTCAGTTTTATGGAAAGGAAGCCAGCATTCAGATATGGCTATGGCAATAACGCTTGCAGAGTTAAAAAATTGTCTTTCTTTTAAAAATCTTTAAAAAAAAAAAAAGCAAAACGAAATGTGGAAAAAGTTGAGAGTGACATTAGAAGAGAAAGAATCATCATGAAACAGCGATGAAAAAAAATCTAGTTACATTATTTGTTTTACATACCTGAAATACTTACTTTCATGAATATTCATTAACATTAGATAATTTGTTACTTTTTCCTTACAATCATTCTGTTATATTTCACTCACCATTAGCTTATTTTGTTTACTATAAAATACTGACAATAAATGTTAAAACTGATTTCCGTTCTTTTATTTTAATCTAAATATAACCCCTCAAACAATTCCTTATATCCGGAAAGCCTTCTTAACCCGATTGTCAGGGATTCTACTGTATTATTTTTTTTTCTTTTGGGAGCAATGTAATTTGATTTTTTTTTAAATCTGCACTTAGACCGACATATGAAAAAAGACGGTCTTAGATAATTTAAAAATCACCGGATATACTGTACGAAAGAGCAACAGGCCGAAAGGAAATAATGAAGTTAACGTGATTGTACGAACTGACGGTAGAAAAGTGACAAGATAAAAGTCATTAGAGGAACTGATAACAGAAAATTTTGTCGAGCTATGC
>CAHIKZ030000465.1:207500-337500 GCA_903632075.3 Acanthosepion pharaonis
TGAAACTCCGCAATAATAACACATGCACAGTAACTTTTCTATCTTGAGATTCAAAAAGGGTGGATGGTCCGACACAGCCATTCAACATTTGAAATAAGTCTTTGTGATGGTTTTCTGACAAGTACATCGAATTAGTTCCACGCATATCCGGCTACTGCGAAAGACTCTACGAAACAATATCAACTTCATCTTGACACTTGGAATGTACGAACTCTCCAGAATAACAACTCAGCACTAGAAAGAAAAACAACTCTAGTCACATTGGAGCTAAAGGAGTACAAAATTGATATAGCTGCACTGAGAAGTAACCATCAGTTGACTACATGAAATGAGAAAGCAAAATAAGACATCTAACAGTGTCCCTGTTGCACTTGGATATAATACCTTCTCCTGTACTCTTTGTGGTCATTTGTGCAATTTTCGAGACAGTCTCAAAAGTCATGTCCGTCAGAGGCATGCAGATAATTAGTTCGTAGTCGTTGGAATCTAATATGGCGAATTCGACGGGAGAATCCATCATATATATATATATATATATATATATATATATATATATATATATATATATATATATATATGGATATATATATTTGTGTACACATTCCGTTTATTTATTAAACAGTATATTAATTTCTTATCGTTTGCCAGCCTAAATAATGGATAAATATTATTGAAAAAAAATATGCGCCCCACCCCCGCAGGATACGAAAGTTTGGCCAATATTTGAGCGTATACTCAAATATGAGAATCCAGTAACAGCAACGTTTATATTGATTAATAAATGCAGTGTCTACACAGATATGATAATCCAGTGAAAACAATGTTTATATTGATTAATAAATGCAGTGTCTACACAGATATGATAATCCACCGAAAACAATGTTTATATTGATTAATAAATGCAGTGTCTACAGAGATATGATAATCCAGTAGAAAACAACGTTTATATTAATAAATACAGTGTCTACACAGATATGATAATCCAGTAGAAATAATCTTTATATTGATTGATAAATGCAGTGTCTACACAGATATGATAATCCCATAGAAAACAACGTTTATATTGATTTATAAATGCAGTGTCTACACAGATATGATAATCCAGTAAAAACAACGTTTAAAGTGATAAAGTCAGTCGGATTAATAAATAAAATAATCTATTTTTCTTTAGAACAATACTTTCGTCCTTCGATCTGATTGAAATCTTTTTTTTACTAATTTTTTGTACTTCATTTTAAGCCGAAAATCAATTTAGATTTTAAGAATTTATCCTTTTTGCGAGTGGTTGCGATATAGCATTATTCTTTTTAATTTTAAGAATAACATTTTTTTTCAAATATAAATCCTACTATTTACTCCTTATCTGGAGTGTATAATAAATTAAGAATTTACCAAAGGTATTTGTCTACAAGTGGATGTAACAAACATAAAAGGTATTCGAACTCGATTCTGCAATTTCTCAGTTCGAATAAAGACCATTACACGACTAGTACGCCCATCCGTCTACCTAAACCAAGCAAAGATCATGGCGAATATGATTGATTTATTTTATACAAGTTAATATTCAGACAGTCTCTTTCATAACATTCATATACCCCTCATTATTATGAGTAAAAAAAATTCTCAAATATGCAGACCTTCTCGATAGGAAAGCATGACGAAGCAATCATTTTTAGAAACATCTAACAATTGTCTGCAATCTGATAGCGTATGAAGACACTTTGACATTATCCGAAGGTTTTGCTTTCTTTGTGAAAAAATGTTCGCTTCACCATGCGATGTAGCCTTATTTCCAGAGATGAAGCAATCATGCTGTTATTAAAATAACTATTTTCTGCGAAAAAAAAAAGTGATTGTACTATTGTTTCCGTTCCATACACAAATGATGCAAATAAAATTTTTAAAAAACTGTCTTCTCTATTTTACACCATTTTAAAGATTCAGTTTTTTGAATCAGTCCTCTAATGTCTGGATGATATATAAAAGCGATCTTTGTATTTCATTGATTCACTAAGAAAATTCAACATTTTTTCTACTGGAATGTAATTATCCTTTTCTTAAAAATTGAATATGAAAAAATATTTCTAAAGAAATATGTCTACAACTGAAAATTAAGAAATAAATAATTTTTCGGTTTCGCTAGCATCATTTGCAAGAATAAATAATATATGGTTATCAGCAAAAGAAAAAGCTGAACATACAAATTAGTAATTAGTGATACTAGAATCAAACAAGTACAATTTAAATATCCAGCAAGTTTAATAGAGCAAGTGCAAAAATGTCAACCGAAAGCGTATTAGTATAGTGAAATATGCCTTCCATATTTAAAGAAAAAGTATAAAGAAACGAAGAAAAGACTGTTTGTTTGGCGTGCTGATGTTGCTACATGCCTTACTTTTTGCCTATCTCACACTGCGAATTTTTCTAGGCTCTATACTAAACATTAAATCTGTTACGAAAAAAAAACAACAAAATGAACACAAAATGATCAGCTTTAAAAAAGGAATCGTAACTGGAAAAACCGAATGAAAATGAATGTTAACCTAAAATACTTTTTCACACCCAACCCATCTCTGCGGAATCAGAATCAACGTTGAGTTTAAGCAAGCGAATGAGCCAATTGGAGTAAAGTGCCATGCAGATTTAATTTTTTCCCACTTGTGACGAATCCAGCTATCGAATTTTTTGCATGCTAGCATGCTAGTTAACATCTGTGTCAGTTAGCTGTTGGCTCTCACGCTGGCCAATAGAATCTTCCTGCCTATTCGTGGCAGCCAGCTATCGGCTCTCACTCTGGTTAGTAGAAAATGGCCGCAAACTACATGAAAACTGCCGTAGAAGCAAGGAAAAAATCGATTATTTCTACTATCGATGGGAGTTGGGAAATACAAACTCGGTCTTGGACTTTCTCCTAACTTGGAGCATGTGCATGTAAATTTTGGTGCAAATCCGTCGAAGATTGCGGCCGTGCATTCGTTACACACACACACACACACACACACACACACACACACACACACACACACACACACACAGACACACACACACACACACACACATCTTGCCTTTTATAGATGGAGATATAGTGTGTGTAAATGCAAATGAAATGTCGTGTATATTACACTAGAGTAAACGTGCCGTCAAAACTGAAGACGATTGTTAAAATCTTCTAATTGTGAGGTACAATGAAATAATCGTCTTGAAACAATGTATTGAGATTCAATAAAGCTAAGACAATGAATTCGCAGCTAAAATGGAGGCCAATGAAACGTTTAATTAATCCGTCCTTTTAGTATATTTGAGATGTTCAGTTTTATCTATGACCCACTGATTACTCCTGATATTATATAAATCGTTTTTTGCTCAATATATTTTCATAATAAAATCGTTATGTTTTTAATATAACAATGAAATGGAAATACCTCTCGGAAGTAAATCATTAGCAAAAACTCATTTAATACACAAAGTTATCTGAGTGCCTTACTTGAAAGGCTTAAAGAAATAAGACTGTAGTCTAAGAATCTTAAGAGTAAAGGAACTGATTATTAAAACGGCTCATTATGCTCGCAGACTAATTTTGTATAAATGCAGATAAATAGTTTATTAACATAGATTATTAAAACCGCTATGCGGACGAATCACTCAGAAATTTACTAACATCAGTTGATATACCTCCCGTATCACTACAGATGAGACAGGAAATATATAAATAAATACACATTGATAATTATTATGTTGTTTGATATTTCGAAAAGAACAATAAATGAATTGTGGACATCATCGATGGATCTGTCCATGTCACACAGCATTATTACTTGAGTTTCCGTAATGTGTGAGCGCGCTGAGTGCTCAAAAAGCAAGTGGTGGCTTCGTGAAGCCAGGGGAAAGCTTCGTTTTGGAAGGGATGCAGAAACTCAATGAGTAATAGAAGCGATATATTAGGTTTCAATTGAATATTTAACATTGAGAAATCTTAATTGAAGCTTTTATTTTGGGTTTGTGACACCATTTACCAGGGCAAAAAGAAAAGAAAGGAAAAAGAGGAATGAAAGAAAGGAAAAGAGAGGCGAAACTTAAGCGTAGATAATAAAAGAAACCACCCACGACCAGGGGTCTTGACAATGTTATTTTGATAAGTAGCAAATGGCGAAAAGGTGTCATTACCATTGCAAAAAAAATCTAAGTGGATAAGGGAATCGACTATGTCTGGCGACGAACTTGTGTTATCGGGGATAGATAACAGCCGCTTAATGCGGGCAAACATCTAATTAGCAAACCACAGACCGACTAGCTAAGAAAACTCCAACTGATAATGTTATTTTGATAATTGACAAAGAACAGGTGAAATACAGGGCTTTGGATAGATAAGAAAAATTAACTGTATCGTCTGCTAAGCCGCACACGAGGCCAACCTTGAGTAACGGCTGACCGTTTTTTGACAAGACATCTATCGATGTTAGAGTTCGGTTGTAATAACAAAACTATGTTATCAGAAATTGGCACCAGGAATGACAAGAACTATGGAACTGTTTTTTTCGAGACGACGGTCGATTGTGTTTTGCTGGACGACCACGCATTCTGATGATTAGCGAAAATCTGACTGACGAAGTCCAGATGAGAATAGAGGTTATCACACTACTGATCGCATTGTTCTGTTGGCGGCCAGAGAAAATGAGAGCTGCGATTAAGGAAAGAAAAGGAAAAGAAAAGATAATTTTTTTGAGCAAGATATATTTTTTTCCTGAAACAAAGCCCGCTGGATCGCACACGCCTGGCTGGACATCATTGGCCGAGTGGTGATCACGTGACGCAAGGAGGGAAGCCGCCGCCGCCTACTTAGAGGATGGGTATGAGAGGTTGCTACGAAGAAGTGGGGAGAGCCTTTGACGCCCCTCTGAAGTATGGTGAGAAGGTGGGAGTAAGAGAAGACTTCCAAAAATGGAAAGAAGTGGAAAATTCCTAACCAAAAATAAAGTGGATATGTATTTAGAATTATCGAGGAACCTCCAACGCCGACAAACCCACCCCGGTTTTGGTCGGCGTCCATATAAGAAAAGTCGCAGCGAGAAGAAATCAGTTGAGTTGAGTAGAGTACAGCTCAGTCCGGCAGAGTTTCCCGGAGAGTTCAGAGCGCTCAGTTGAAGCAGGCCTCGCAGCTGACTAAGATTCGCGCAACTTCCGAACTCGTCTTCAATTCAAGAACAATTTATTTTGAAGAACGACTTAGATCCATACCACCAAAATAAGTTTTTCGACTTTTGCCTGAAGACCTCACCAAGAACCAATTTCTTAAAGAACAGACAACTTAAAGTGTTAAAACTCGCCTAACAAAAAAAAAAAAAAAACGTGTCACAATCCATATAACGGGTCGGGAGATAGACGCATTCCTATGCATCCAGCAACTAGAAATAAAGTATTGTTATCCTTTTTTTTGATACCTTGAACTTTTGAGTTATTATTTTATTTCTTTTATACATATTTGTGCGATACCACCCTCGCTTGAACCCAACTTGCATTACGGCCATAACGACTGATTGATTTCGTCTGCCTAAGATCAATTCACAACGTGGGTAGGCAGACTGGAGATCAACGCAATTACTTTGGTAACCAGACGTTGGAAGCGAGTTGGGAACGACGAGGCTGATATCGAATCTAACCAGATTCCCATCCGAATCACCAAAAGGTTAGAACGTCACGTTTGGAGCGGCGACACCCGAACGAAACAGCGAGGAGCGAGCGAAGGCTGTGTTTAGGGACGTCACAGTTTAATTTCAAACTAATAAATTAAATTTAATAGTTCCAATAAGCAAAATATTTTGCTGTATTTCAAAAATTAATCTAAATTAACTGGAAATAGTTGTTCTATTAACATAAATGATTACCGCCCGTTTTTTACTCTTCCAAAATAAAAATATACTTTTCTGAAAATTTATTTGAAGAATATTAGCTTATGTAAAGTAAAATAAATCTGATTTAATAAAAAAAATGGATAAATAATTAAAAGAAAATTAAATATTATTTATTTTAAGTAGGAAATATCACAGAAATGCATTTTTTTAACCCGACAGTCGCTGTTTTGATGTTTTGACAACCTAATAGCAAATCTAATCTACGTCGAATGATGGAGCTGCTCGGATTGAGGAATTGGAGAGCCGAGTTCGAATTCCAGTCGAAACCATTACATTCACTTACGTGCTACTATCCTTGAGAAAGGTATGAATCCTCTTGTTCTCCCCTCAAATAGCAGGATGGACCGGATTCTATAGACTTGGATGGCAACAGGTCTACCTCAGAAAGAAATAGCCACCTACTGCGCGAAAAAAATCTGCCTCGTCAGTCATGTATTGGAAGATACATGATCGCCTGCGCATGTATCACGCATGGCACATTGACTGATATTCATTTACGTGCTAATATACCCTTGAGAAATGTATAAATCCTCTTTTTTTTCTTTCGGTTTCTATAGCCTTGGATGGAAACTGGTCTTCCGCAGAAAGAAATGGCCACCAACTGTGGGAAAAAAAATCTGCCTCGTCAGTCATGTGTATCGAAATATACATGATCGCCTAAGCGTGTATAACGCATGGCACATAACTGATTGTTGTTCTACGGAGATTTTATCTGTATAACATAAGTGAAGAAAATGACGTGAGCATGTCTTTTTATGTATAATTTTTAAGTACTCTCGTATATATATAACAAAATATTCTCCGTAATCTAATGTTTTATTAAATTTTAGTAACATTAACTAACTATTTGCTATTGTTATCGCTCTTATTTTCTTAATGTCATCTGTGTTCGCTGTACTTACAAAAATCAGCAAGTTTATAAACAAAACAAAATCAAGATTCTTTTAAAAATATTGGTGTTTGATGATTTGTATTAAGCTTTTCTCATTATGATTAGTAAATATAACTTACACTTATTAATAAAAGATTATTAATTAAAAGCTAAAATTAATACAGAATTTTAAAGGATTTAAATCTTAATATTTTTTTCTAATTCAAATTTTAAAAAAATGAAAAACATTCTTGTAAAAATTCATTATCAACGAAAAATACATATTATTTGTGACAATTGTGTCTTAATATATATTTTTTTATAAAAGCAATTAAAAGCTTTTGTAATTTAATAATGTTACAGTTTTGTTGTTTTTTGCATTTTATGATGCAAATCAGATTTACGGAAAATGGTTTTTCTGCTTGACAAAAAAAAAAAAGATGAATTGAATTCGCCAAGCAATCCTGCGATTAACTAATATAAAAATGAAAAGGGTGTAATATTAATTTCTCGAAATTTCATAAAATTAACAAAGTGGTGGGTAACAAATGTAAAACAAAATATGTTTAACAAGATTTTTAAACAAACCAAATTTTTTAAAAAATCCAACATTTATGAATAAATTCTGACAATTGAATTAAATCCCGACATTTTTTTTTTTACTTTTGTAATAATTTCTAAAACAAAATGTTTTTAACGGCAAAGAAAATGTTAAAATCCTTATACTAACTCACCCACTGAGAAAAGAACCAAAATATCAAACCTTCAATAAAATAATAAAAAACGCTCTGGTATTTCCTCTTAATAATAGCATAAACAGTAATGTGACAATAAATTTGTATCGTGTTTGAGGCTTTTTTTCATGATGGCATGTTCTTTTTAGGAAATATTTGGAGGTACCTAAGTGAAAAATGTTTTCGTCTGTCACGTTTCATCGTTTCAGACGTCATCGTAGTATGCTTATGTTTATGTTGTTGAGACGACACATATGCACAAAGGAGAGACACTGGGAATTTTAAATTTAAATATATATTATTATATATATATATATATGTTTATGTTATATAATCTTATCGATTTCATTTAGATTCTTAAGAGAGTACGGACATAGACAGATAGATAGATAGATAGATAGATAGATAGATAGATGATAGATAGATAGATAGATAGATAGATAGACAGATATAGATAGATAGATAGATAGATAGATAGAGATAGATAGATAGATAGATAGATAGATAGATAGATAGATAGATAGATAGATAAGGAACATAGATAGATAGATAGATGATAGATAGATAGATAGATAGATAGATAGATAGATAGACAGAGATAGATAGATAGATAGATAGATAGATAGATGATAGATAAATAGATATAGATAGATGGAAGGATAGATTAGATGGATAGAATGGAGATAGATAAGAAAATGAAAGACAATTAAAATGTATCCCTGAGAAAAACATATTTGGTGGATTTAAAAGATTCCAACCCAAACATGTTTAACATCGTGAATTGTGTTTTTGAAGTTGCAGAGGTAACATCTGCACGAACATTATTTGCTGACCTGCGACAATAATTTCACGAGTTTATCTGACCTCTGTTTTTATTCTGAGGAATGGAAGGTCAGATATTTTTGGTTACACGCAGTGCGGCGAATTCTTTGCAAGAAATTTGCATATCAGTTCCTCTGAGCACGTTTTGCTTGTCGACCTGGAGTTTAAAATTTGATTCCTTCATATTTTTTTTTATTTCTTAATGGCAAGCTTGATTGAGGATTTTTTTTTGTCCCATTTTATTTTCGAGATTTCAAGTGCTTTTAATTTCCAGCCTATCTTTTTTCATTTATTTTTTATTTATTTTTTTTTTTTTTTTTGGCCAAGTATTTTGAAAACATTTTTTATTTCTTTTTCTTGGGTGTGTGCCCGGATGCGTATGATCCACATTAGAATTCTTAAAGTTTCCAAGAAAATTGGAATAGTGTTTTTTTTTTTTTCTTCTTTATTTTTTTTTAATTGATTTGTTCCGGAGTTCTTTAACGACTGAAACATCATTTTTTTCAATGGTTTTCTCTAATGTTTCATTTCTACCACGTTTTTTGACTTTTTTTTTTCTCTTTCCTTTTCGCTGTCTATTTTTTTTCTCTCTAAATCTATTCTTATCTCTCGAGGTAATTATATTTTCTCTCTTGTCCTTGTTTATCTCATCTCACTCACTAACTCTCTTCGATATTTCCTTGTATTTCCTTTTAGCTCTTTTCCCCTCTTTAAATTTTCCTTCTCTTCTATATCTTAATCTAATTCTTTTCAGTTTTCTCTTTGCCTTTCCATTTTCTCCCCTCTTTTGTATTAAATCATTCTTCGCTCTTTCATTTATTATCAATTGAATTATTTTCCACACGCTATATTCTTGCTATATTTATTACTTTTTTTTTTTTTATTTAATTTTCAATTTTTTTTTCTTTAATCCAATGCCTTTCTTTCTTTCTTCGTTTTTATTTATTTATTTTTCATTCTTACTTATGTTATTCATTTGTTTCGTTTTTCTTTTCTTTTTTATTAATTCTTCGTTTCATTTTGTTTCTTTCATTATTTCTTTCATTCTTTATTTCTATTTTATTTTCTTTCTGTCAATTTTTATTTTTATTTCTTTATTTTATTCTTTTTTCTTTCTGTATTTTATTCTTTGTTTATTCATTTTTATTTTCTTTTATTCATTTTGTTTTTTTTATTCTTTTTTGTTTCTTTTATTCATTTTTTTCTTTTGTTCATTTTTTGCCCTACTTTATTTTATTCTTTCTTTGGTTTCGTTTTTTATTCTTTCTTTTCTTTCTTTTTTTTATTCATTCGTTTTTCTTTCTTTTGTTTATTAATTCTTCCATCTTTGTTTTGTTCTTTCCTTCTGTTATTCATTTTTTTTAAATTATTTTATTCATTCTTTTTCTTCTTTTCTTCTTTTCTTTCTCTTTCTTTCTTCCTTCATTATTTTATTCATTCTTTTTCTTCTTTTCTTCTTTTCTTTCTCTTTCTTTCTTCTTTCATTATTTTATTCATTCTTTTTCTTCTTTTCTTCTTTTCTTTCTCTTTCTTTCTTCTTTCATTATTTTATTCATTCTTTTTTTATTATCTTTTCTTCTTTTCTTTCTCTTTCTTTCTTCTTTCATTATTTTATTCATTCTTTTTATTATTTTATTTTATTCTTTCTTTATTTTATTTTTATCTTTGTTATTTTATTTTATTCTTCATTTTTCTTTCTTTATTTTATTGATTCTTTTTCTTTCCTTATTTTCTTCTTTCTTTTTCTGTCTTTATTTTTTTATTTTATTCTTTCTTGTTCCTTCTTTCTTTGTTCCTCTTTTTTGTTATTTCATTCATTATCTTCATTCTTCTTTTTTCTTTTCTTTTTTATATTTCTTTCATCTTCCTATTGTTTTAGAAGTAACATTCGTCTTTGAATACATGGTCTGCATTAGTTTTATATGAATTCTGTCCTTCCATATTTTTTCGTTCTTTACTTCTTAAAACATTTTAAAGTTCTTGCTTTCATTCTTTCGATCTCTATTCATCTTCTTTTCCTTCTCTTCCTTAGTCTTTGCTGTCTTTCGATCTAATTCCTTTTTAGAGAATTTTTCTGTTTCTTTCTTTTTTTTTTTTTTCTTTTTTTTCCTTATTTATATCTACCAACTTCCCTTTATTACGGGATCACTTGTTTTATTAAACTTCTTTTTACCTTATCTTATTTCCTTATATTTCCAACTCTTTATATTTATATCGATTTTTTTCCAATTTCCTCCCCTTATAGTTTCTTCTTCTTCTTCTTCTTCTTCTTCTTCTTCTTCTTCTTCTTCTTCTTCTTCTTCTTCTTCTTTATTCCTATTTTATTTTATATTCTCTAAAACTGATGTTCTTTTCTTTTTCTATTCCTTTTAAAGAGAAAAAAATCTTCATTGTTACGTGTCTGTTTTTTTTTTATTCTCATTCTCTTATTCCTTATGATAGATTGTTGGAAGGGCGTCTGATTTAAAATGTCAGACGAGTCTGGAACTCGGGTTGCTTCCAAAGTTCAAAGTATGGAACAATATTAAAAAAAGACAATTTCAATGAAATAACAGGAAAAAAGTGAAGACTACCAAAGAAAAATATGTTAACTCTCTATCAATACAGCCAGAATATCTGCATCATTAATTCCACGTTTGTCACTTGCTGGTATAGCCTCATCGTTGAGGCACTGAACATTGACGAAGATATTTCGAATATAGAAAATATGAAAAACGATGTTTTCTCTTCTCGTTAAATGTTAACGCCCTAAGCTGAAATATTAAAATGACCCACAACGGTTTAATTTTATAAAGTTTTTTTTTTTTTTTTTTTTTTAAGTAAAGACTAACTTGGGAGTTTTTATGATGATTCTTTTTCATATTTAATGCGAGATATCGTGGAGCTTTTAGCATATCGGATATCGACAAGGAAAGGAAAATCGAAAGAAAGAAAAGAAATAAGAGGGAAGGAAAGAGTCTAATCAAAAGAGTGAAAACGGAAGATGGAAATTCGGGAGAAACAAAATAAATAAGCAATAAAGAAACAGTCTAATAAAAGTAGTGAGATCGAAAGAAAGAAAAGTAGAGAGAGAGAGAGAGAGAGATAAATGAAATAAAATGCAAAGAAAGAGTTTAATGAAAGGATTGAGATCGAAAGAAAAGAATATCAAGAGAGAGAGAGAGAGAGAGAGAGAGAGAGAGAGAAATAGAGAGAGAGAAAAGGAATACCGTATCCCCATGTATAATACGACTTCATCCATAATATACACCTCTAAAATCGTGCTGAAAGTGTAAGAAAAGAACTCTACTCTTGCATAATGCGCCCCCTTGTTTGGTAATCAAACCCTATAAGTACTTCTCCAATTTCTTTACGGCCAGGGTATTCCTACTCTTATTCAATCTGTCATTGAAAATATTTATCAAAATCTCCGATCATAACGATTCTAAAAGGAAACGGAAATACATATATTGTGCCTACTGCGCAAACTCGTTTAACCTGCACTTGTTCGATAAAATGTGCAGTCTACCAGATCTATATGTAGTTTTTCACAAAAATGGTTTTAAACATAGAATAATAGAGTTCCTATTTATTTTTATGATAATTCTTTTTTACTTTACATTTGTAAGTATTGTTAGATGCAAATGATTGTATTTGACATCCTTATGTGCGTTGAAATTGCCGAATGTATGTTTCAAATTGTCTTATGCTTGTGGTGAGTAATCATTTCGCAACTGAAGTCGACCTATGAAACTGCAATTTTTTTAAAAGATTTTTCTGTATCTCTGCATAATACGCACCCCTAATTTTGCTTATTATTTTTTAGAAAAAATGAGTATTATACATGGGGAATTACGGTAAGAAAAAAATACATTCCAATAAGCAGAGTGAGAAAGATCCTCGCTTTCTAATTCGCAACTCTTCTTTTTTACTAAAGGCATGAATACGCCTGCTCTCCATCTCTGTGTTAAATGGCAAGGGAAACTCAGCATTCCTATATTTCGTGGTACCCAGTGTAGGAGAATAAAACCGAATTCAAAAACAGGAAGGATGCTCCGTGAAAATACCAAATATATTTCCAAAGACGTCATAAGAATTCAAATAAATCTGCTTACGTCATAAATAATATTAGATTTTTTTCTTAAAGTGTGATCATAGACGAACGTGGATAACGTAAGCATTCTTTTTCGGAAACAAGAAGTTATGTTCTCACAAAATTCAGTATTTTGAGATTATGTAGAGAGTAATTATGTTATTAAACTTAGTGAGATATATCGCTTTGAGAAATTACTTAATAAGATTCTCAATATATCCATGTTCCTGATTATATGTCCAATAATAGGACGGCTTGATAGTACGTCACTTGGCCAAGTAAACATAAAAGATATAAGCATATCCACCATTAAATCTCAACATTGAACATTAATTTATAAACGGATTTTAATCCCATAGATTGGAGCTAGTAAAATTTAATTTAATCAGCAAATAGTGGGTCTGTTAAATGCAAATTACTTACAAAATAAATTTGATAAACTCAGCTGAAAAATTGTTTTTTGAAAAATGTTTGTAAATAAGATATTCCTGTCCGAATCGACTCAGTAGTTCCCAGTGTTGATCAATAACTTACTTTAAGGTATTCTCATTCGTGAAATTGTTTGAATTTTATACGTAATTTTTTTTATTCATAGTTCTGATGAATAATTCAAAAAAGTATTCTTTTTGTCTGCTTGACATTTAGGTAAAAACATTTTTGTCCCGAAATAAAAACAAACATAAAAAATCTGTTTGGGCCTCGATTTCGTGTGCTAAAATATCGAACCCATAATGTACTGATTTTGCTCCCTGCTGATATATAAAACAGCAAAAATGATGACTATCACTTATCATGTTCCCGATCAGTTCATGATGTCGGTCATCATGGCTCAGAAGATATCCCAATCATTTGTTAATATCTGGCAGCACTTGCCTGCCTTTGGTGCATAGAATTTCTCCAAACCTTCTTTCCTCATTATATGTCGCAAATATTTTATTTTCCTGGTCATATGCACCTGTGTACTTTGTTCTAATTTTTCTTAACTCTTCCCTGTTAGTCACATGATACGCCTGTCATATTCTCAATTGCAGAATCATATTTCTATTATTTCGTGTCGCCTCTTCATATGAGTCCAGCATTTAAAATTAATAATAAAGATTCATTTATCCCACTATCACCAGAAACGAAAAATGGTGTTTTCACGTGAATGTCAGGCAGAGAAAAAATATTTTTTTTTTGAATTATTCATCCAAACTATCAATAAACAATAAGTATTAAAATTAAGTATAAATAATAAAGCAATTGATATAGGATCCTCATAGCCCTCTTACTGTGTATGTCGATAAACTACCTCCGGCAGTAATGCTTCTAGTCAGGGGGTTTTGAAGTACTTGGAGCTACCTCTTAATTGCTGTTGTTCCCAGGTCAACCCTGACCAAGGGTGTTAACACCTGTTACGGTCCCAACTATGGGCAAATATTTAACACACAATCTGGAATCGAGACACTATGAAAGGGTAAAAATAGGATTTAATACCAATAATACATTTTTTTAATTATTACCCGCAATACATTTTTTGAAAAAAAATATTTATTACAAGCAATAAAAATCTTGTCGGCATTAAATAACTCATTGAGGTGTTGATATGCCGTAACACAAACAAAACAAAACCAAGACTAATAGCTCTGAGCACTATCTGTCATTTTTTTTTTTTTTGTTTTATATATATATATATATATATATATATATATATATATATATATCTTAAGAAATGGATAAAGTCCGACAATTTATTAAAGACATTTTTATGTTTAACATTCTTATTTTTTTATATAGATACAAGTATTTAAGTAAATGCTGTTTATAATAAACAGTATTAAATAATATTTACCGGCCTGAATGTCCGAGAAATTTTCATAGAAAATCCTTTGTGTCCGAGAGGTTAGGCACGTCAAGCTAAATGACGGTTCCGTATAGGATGCTGGTTCGAATCCAGTCAAAGGACGAATATTTTCTATGAAAATTCCTCGGACATTCAGGCCGGTAAATGTTATTTAATACTGTTTATTATAAACAGAGCATTTACTTAAATACTTGTATCTATAAAAAAAAAAATGTTAAAAATAAAAATGTCTTTAATATATATATATATATATATAAATATAAATAATTTTCACTATATGTTCTGCTATCCATTTATATAAGCTCGTCTGATCGTGGCCCCCGCCGCTTTAAGGTTGTTACTTGCTTCCGTTTTACTTGAAATTCCCTGGTGCTGCTCATATATTAATATTACTTAGCAGTTCAGTATTTTTTCTTTTTATAATTTTTTGTCTTTAGTATAGATTTTACAAGGCATATCTCGCCATTCCAGTGCAGTGAGATTTCAGTGTCTCAATGTCCGTTTTCACATGTTACTCTTCCCAGATAGTTAAATTTCTTGATTTGATCAATTCTAACTTCTCCACTTTGTAACGCGCATCTTGTGAATGTCTCGATTCTTAACAAGTCTATTTTATGTCCAATTATATTTTATGGTTTGTCCATTTCCCGTGCCTTTCCTTACAACGTTATCTCGGATTTTCTGCACATCTCTTTCTCTGACAGCCTACAATATTCCTCTAATGAAAAGAATTATCTACTATTCATATACCTCCCAATAGTAGCGTCAAACATTTCGTCGTCTTTGCTGAATTTACACAGTTGGTTAATTTGGACGTTCCTGAATTGTAACTATTAATTTGGAGTGTCCATTTTGCTAACTAAATGCCCTCGTCTTCATACAGGAAACATTTTCACATTATATCCTCGAAAGTTTTCTATAATATTTGTATTTTCATTCTAACATCAACATGATTCCGTCTGTGTAGCGTATAGTCATGTTTAATAGCACCAGTAATAAATCGACAGAGAGGTTCACATTGCCTACAAATATATCGCTGTTAAATAAGATTTACTAGCTAAACTTTTCGTTATTGCATCTTCTTTGTGTTTTGTTGTACGGATTACATTTGCTGTCGACTCGCAAAGGAAGCTAACGCTTTCAATTTATCATGTACCTCAAAGTTTTATCTATTGTACAGTATAGTAAACTCATCTCAAGGCCTGAGATGAAATCAAGTAAATGTCCTTCGTCTTCGCTGAAGTGTTAAGGTCCAGAAACATTGCGCATGCCTGCAACGCACAAGAGAAACGAACACCAGCGTTCCTCTATTGCTGCCAGTTTATTTGCACGATATCTGGCGTGGATATACAGAAAGATTCATTTATCCCACTATCACAAGGGACAAAAATGGTATTTTTACGTGAATGCCAAGCAGAGAAAAGAATACTTTTTTGAATTATTATTCAGAACTGTTAGTAAAAAAAACTAGCTGTATGGCTTGGCGTTGCCCGTGCTTGTTTCAAAAATCGTACAACTCATACAGCAATCGCTATCACTTGACTTAAAATATTTTTGCCGAACCTTGCCTTTAAAGGAGTGCCCTTTGCCGTGCTGATGTTGCTACATGCCTTACTTTTTGCTTATTTCACAGCTAGAATTTTTTCTAAGCTCTATACTAAACATTAAATCTGTTACGAAAAAAGAACTAAACAAAATGAGCACAAAACGATCAGCTTTAAAAAAAGACTCGTAACTGGAAAAACCGAATGAAAAAATAATGTTAACAACATATAATTTTTCACACCCAACCCAGTTCTACGGAATCAGAATCAACGTTGAGTTTAAGCAAGCGAATGAGCCAATTGGAGTAAAGTGCCATGTGGATTTAATTTTTTCCCACTTGTGACAAATGCAGCTATCGATTTATTTTTTGCATGTTAGCATGCTAGTTAACATTCGTGTCAGTCAGCTGTTGGCTCTAATGCTGGCCAATTGAATCTTCCTGCCTATTGGTGGCAGCCAGCGATAGGCTCTCATTCTGGCCAGTAGAAAATGGCCGCGAACTACATGAAAACTGCCGTAGAAGCATGAAAAATCGATTATTTCCACTACCTGTGGGAGTTGGGAAATATACTGTCGGTCTTGGCCTTCCCGCTAACTTGGAGCATGTGCATGTAAATTTTGATGGAAATCCGTCGACCAGTGCGGCCGTGCATTCTTTACACACACACACACACACACGCGCGCGCGCGCACGCACACACACACACACCGCCTTTTATAGATTGAGATACATATAAAAAATAAAGTATAAATTATAAAGGAATTCATGTAACAAGATAATAGCTCTGAGCATTGTTTGTGATTTTTTTTTTTTTTCATTTTTTTAAATGACTCTCAGTACATGTTCTGCCATCTATTTAAATAAGTTCGTCAGATCGGGACCCCTGCGGATTTTAAGTGCGTCTCTTGTTTCTGATTTGCTTGAAACTCCCTTTGATCATATGTCTCGTCGAAGGTAAGATCCTTCTCCACTTTTGCTGCCTCATGTTTTCTCTTTCTATATGCACCCTCAGCCATATCGGACTTTTGATATTCAACACTATAAGAGAAAATTATATATAAATGTTTATATACCACAACAATCTAAATATATCACCTGATGCCTCCAAGTTACTATGACCCGATCAACCGTTTCAGCCGGCGGCCAAAACTGACGGGCTCGGGTAAAGTTAACACGTTACCTCTGGGCAAAGGACCTCGATGCAGGTCTCCGCCAGGTTAACACGCCTAAGATACACCACATTATGAACACACCAAGAAAATAATTTTCTTCTTTCTTTCTTTCTTTCTTTCTTTCTTTCTTTCTTTCTTTCTTCATTGCTTTCTTTCTTGCTTTCCATGTCTTCTTTCTTCTTTCTCTTCCGAACGTTTTTTTTTTTTTTTTACTTCTTGTTCATTGTTTTAATCTTTGGATTCATTTACATTCTTCTTCTTCTTCTTCTTCTTCTTCTTATTATTATTATTATTATTATTATTATTACTTACTTTCTTTTATTTATTTCTTTCCTTCTTTCTTTCTTTCTTTCTTTCTTTCTTTCTTTCTTGCCTTCGTCGATTTCTTTCTTTCTTCTTACCCTAAAGTTCTTATTTTTACTTTGTCTTCATTGATTTAATCCTCGCAATTCCTTTACATTATTCTTGTTCTTTCTTTCTTTCTTTCTTTCTTTCTTTCTTTCTTTCTTTACCTGCTTATTTTCTGGTTTTTCTCTCTTCCTAACTTTTTATTCCTTCTTTCTTTCTTTCTAACTCTTTTATTCGTTCTGTATTTCGTCAGCTGCTTTTTTCTTCTTTTTCCTTATTTATTCCTTCTTTCGTCCTTTAATTGCGTTTTTTTTCTTTTTCTTTTTACCATTCCTTCTTTTGACACTCTTCCTCCTTTCTTTCTTCCTTTAAGTGATTTTTTTTTATTTTTGTTACTTTTTTCTTTCTTTTCATGTTCTCATTTTTTTTTTTTTTGGTTTTGTTGGTTTTCATTTTCTCTCTCCCTTTCTAAGGGTCTCTTTTTTCTCTTTTTCACCAAATGCTTTTTCATTTTTCCTCTTTCTTTCCTTCTTTCTATGATTACGTTTTTATCTTTCTTCCCTTAACTATCTTTTATTATCAATTTTTCGCCCTTTTTTTTGGTTGTATTTTATGCTTTTCTTTTCCTTTTTTGTTGTTCTTTTTCTCCATTTTTCTTCTTTTTTGTTAATTTATCCTCCTGCTTACCTTTTTTTATTTTTATTTCCATTTTTTTGACATTTCAGCAGATTTTTTTACAATTGTTTCTTTATCTCATTTCACTTTTATATTTCTTATCTTCCTCTCCGATTCCATCAATTTTTGCGGAGGCATTTATTTCCTTGTTTGTCTCTTGTCGGATTTTTTTCACGCTCTTTTTAGACTTTGTCCTAGATTTTATATATATATATATATATATATATATATATATATATATATATATATATATATATTATTTTTAATTCCTTTTTATTATTTAATCATTATTTTAGCGTTTCCAAGCCATTTTAACTCACCACTTCTCATTAGTTTTCCTCTTATTTTAATTTCCTTCCAATTTCTGTCTGTCTTTCTTATCCCGTTGTCTTGTTTTTTGTTTTTTTTTTTCTTTTTCGATCTTTCAGTTTTTCTGCTCTTCCAACTTTTACCACTCGACATTCCTTTCAATTCTATTTGCTAGATCTAAGCCGCCGGGCCATTTAAAAGTTTACATTTGCGAGAAGATATCGACCAGTTTCATTTACATCAGACGCCATTCTAGTAATTTGTTCAATGACGTGCTTCACTCGTTTCAAGTCAAGAGCGTTAGACCAATTATCAACGTCGCTAGTATCAGCCATTTTTGCCCAGACACCAAATTGACATTGAAAACTATCCTACTTTCGATATTCCTATCATCACGGAGTTAATATGTTACTTTCTGAACTGCTAAGGAAATGAGGGTGTTATTTGTCTTACTATCGACGTTCGAGGTTTTGGAAGTATTCGAGTAAGACACTGTTATCTCCACTTACGTACGCATTATATCAACGCGATATGTTTACTTAAAATCTATCTATATTTATCGTGATTGGTTTTCGTATTGTGTGAGTCTTTAAATATTATATTTTAGGGGTAATTGAAAATATCATATTTAAAAAGCTTATTGATTTCTGAAACCAGTACAACGTCGGAGTTTCTAAGTCCGGGTTATGAAGATAGACTAAATCTGACAGCAAGGCCTCTGGTCGGCAGATTTGAGGTTTTGGGGAGCGTAGAACCGCAACTTAATTGCTGTTATTTCTAGGTCTATCCAGAACCTAGATGTTAGCACCTACTAGAATTTTAGAGACTGACAAACACTGAGCCCCAAACAAAACAGAAAACTTCATGAAAGTATGAAATACTTATTTATTGTAAAAGCACCAACGATAATTATTTATAATAAAATGACTAACAATATATATTTACAGCAAAATGTTTGAAATATTAATATTAGCCTTTTACTTACCTACGCACACAGACACAGACGCTCTCACTCACACACACACACACACACACACACATATATATATATATATATATATATATATATATATATATATATATAAATGTTTTTGTGATTGATTGGTTGAATGATAGATTCGTTCTCTAGGGATTTTCTACCGTTTACAGTATCTTTAAAGCCAGAAAATACTTTTGGCATCAATTTTGGTGGGTAGGGGTAATAATTTAGTGATGAAAGTCTTAATAATTAATCCATTGCTGTGAAGCAGTGGATTCATGCCTTTCTCGAACGGTATTTGCATGTAAATGAGTATAATTAAGCCAAATGGAATTGGAACTTTATGATTAATAATTCCGTGTCATTATGAATAAAACGACCCGCACATCCACTCTTAAAACATTCCCAAGCGGTCCCCCATAGGTACTAACGTTGCTTAACTTCTCTAATTCTACGGGAACCAATGTTTTAACGTGATCTATTAAATTGCTCGCACGTGTGTGTGTGTGCGTGTGTGTCTGTATCTAACTAAAAATGGTTGCTGAAGACATTAGGTTTATAATACCAATAAATGGCAAGGACACATGGCACAGGGGATAAAGGCGTTAGTTAGATCCAGTGACAAGACGCAAAGAGTGTGAGTTCAATACCCGGTTAAGGCGGTGGAGAACTTGGTGAGGGGAATTACCAGGAGATAACTGATAACAGACATCCATTAAACCTGGTTCGTGGAACTAGAAATAAAGGGTTCAGTTCAACATTTCAATCACCTGAAGAAAGCTAGAGCGTACAACGGCCGAGGCGTTGTAATCAATTTGGCGAATAATGTAAATAGTGTACATAATACCTCATCACAGGAATATATACATAAACTCATCTTGTAATCAAGCGCAACAAAATTTATATAATTGTCTTTCAATTAATACTATTTACTTAAACATCAGAAGTGGTTTAAAACACTGGGCGATGATAGTGTGTCTAAACATTTTTTATACTGACATGCCCCCAGCACAAAAATCTAGGGTAATCTAGGGGATTCCAATTAATATGGCAATACTGAATATCGCGTAAGCGAATGTACCAAACTTGATATCATACTCCACTCTTCGATTTATCATTCCAGAAGGCTTTCACAAATTTATCTTAATGTGGATGTTGTGCAAGAGAGGAATGTTATACATTTTCATGACGGTCGTCCTCGAGTATAGAATCCAGAGTTTGGCAGTGAATATTTCGGAGACAGTAGGAAAGCGTAGTGCAGGTTCGCAGTGGATATCACAGCAGAGTGTAGTTCATCTTTCTCCTGGGCGCCTTTGGTCCTTCCGGTAGAGGAAACAAGATGGCCGCCTTTATACACGACGAATACCGTGTTGTGCGGCTTCCAATTGGTCAACCTCCTATTGGTCGATTATAAAGGGAAATAAGTCATTCTGACTCGCTCAGAATAGCTCAAATTTAAAGAATGACAAACATACTTTCTTCACAAATACATTTTCATACTGCTAAGACATTCACAAAATTATATAAAACTATGTACACTTGTCCCCAACATAGAAATGAGTCAGTCGACCCAGTACTTTCTGAGCGACTGTTCGGTTGTACTCTCTTCCTACGGAAGGGAGGAACCCGAAGGAGGCTACACCAAAGGGCGGAGTCTCCTTCGGGGAGTTAAAACCGGCCCTGAACCCGTTTATACGGGTTCAATGGGCATATTTTTGGCCGAGCCTAATGGCTCAGGAAATGCCCACGTTAAAAAGGCCTTGTGCCACATGACACCCTCGTGGGGGAGGGGTGACTGAATATCGTCCCCAACATAGAAATTATACTACATATATGCCACAACAAATAGTGTGAAAGAGTTGTAGTGAGACCATGTCTCATTTGTAATAATTCCCAACGAGTATTCAAGGTTCCGGATTATATTTCGATAGTTGTGGAGAAGCCATATTAATATATTTTCCAGTAGAAATTTTCGCGCGCGCCATATTCATGTTCTGTGTTTCTGGTAAAGAGATTTCCAAACGGGAAAATGGCGAGTTATGTATATTTCCCAAAAGGAATATTGCGTGCTAGAGAGTTTTTATAATTCGAACGGACCAGGGTAGATCTTACTTTATGAAATTGCGTATAGAATGTAGGCTGTAAACATAAAAAATGGTATAAAATAATGTTAGAAATCAACTCATATTAAAAAAGGTGTTTCATGTAAAGCAAATTATATTGATAGAACTGAACAGGTATAACTGTAAAGGATAAAGTATTCGGTCAGTTCTTTCTTTCTTTTTAATGAGATTTATGTTTGGCTTAATCTAACGGGTGTTTAATTGGCTTTCTAGAGACGTCTTCAGGCGTTAATATTCGCCACTATTTAAACTATGGGTGGGTGAAGGTGTATGGATGGTAGGGTTATTGAAAAATGAACAAGTTTTATTCGGGGTAAAAAAAATGATATAGAGAAAAAAATAAAACAAAAGACGCAAAGAAAAAAATCCAAAATTAAGTAGTAAGTTAAAAAGGGATAAAAATAAAAAAAATGTTTTGTCTATATGTTTTGTCTATATCTCCCTGATAAGGCATTGTAACTATTTATATTACTTACATTGTTTGGGCTGTTGCCCATATGTTTTGTGTCATATTGACCACGTTTCAGTCGTTGTACGTCGCGGACTTCTTCAGGTGATATAGGTTTGAACTTCGAACCACAACCTTTATTTAGTCGAAGGGGGTAGATTCTTCTATCGTTATTTCTGAGATGAGGTATTTTGTACACGTATGCATTATTGAACTATTGCCCTAATCTTTGTCGCCATATTTTATTAAAGTAATAAATGAACCCACAGCTCAAGTGGAACATCTATATTCCATCGCTAAAGATGCTGGAAACATGGGTGGTTTCCACTATCCCGGAGTACTGATAGCATATATGAGCAGGGATTTACCAGTCTTCATTTTCCAGGAGCGATGGAGTACAAAACCATCTTCTCTTCCTTGAGGGTGACAAAGTATTTTCTACCCATCAGACCCTTTCCCATAGATGAAACTTCGCATGTCTTTCAGTACTCTATCGTTATTTCTCCGGAAAGTGTTCAGACGACATACATTCCTTAGTTCAACCAGTTCTAACCTTTAATGCTAAAGCAGGCACATTGGGGCGATCCACCCTCACTCCTTTTGTATTCAATTGGTGAGATGTTATTTCCACTCGAGAAAGATCTTCCCATAAACACTTGCTTTGTGGAACCGGCCCCCAAAGCGATACTTCTCCGATTAGTAAACTGTATGTTTAAGGATTCATTCCCCACATATACGCATAAAATCTACAATACTCTATATCGAGTTGCTCTTGGACGTTGTACTGGATGAACATCATTAAAAAAAAATTACCAGGAAACGAGGAACAACTTGTTTCCTGAAGTGATTAATTTAGCCGGACATTTTCCCAGCATCTTTAGTGATCTTTTCTAAATATAGTATTTCCTTTTGAGGTATGCATGGAATTGTTTCAATAGACATTAAAAGAATGGAATATATTTGAATGTGCAGACGTGCATCATAGCAGGACATTCATACCCTGTTCGATGATGCTGAGACGTTACTGGCTTTGTTTTGCTGGTAACGGATGTTACAATCCATTATAATTTACACTCCAGTTTTTCTCCATTGAGCTGTTAGAACTCCATCAGAGGACCCACCCATTCCGGTTAGTTAAGTATTGGTACGTATTGTACTAAATTCTACTGAAAATTTAATTTTGTGTTGAAACTTGACTAATGCATGGAATAATAATGCAACACAAAATGTACTTAGAACAAAATGTATTGAAACAAGAAAGTGTACACAATATTTACATATAGTCTTTTGTATATTCCTGGTAAGACCGTTCCTGTAGAATGGGTTGACTGAGTCGCAGTCGGGCAAAGTCTCTGGTTGAATCTCTTGATTCCTCCCTCTCTTCCCTGTACCAACCATATTTAAATGGTCGGTACTCCACTATGCAAATTAGGTGGATCCTACCACAACAGTTTGAATGGAAATGAAGCAACAGTGCGACTATAAAATACAATTCGTCGTATCATATCACTCGTCACACGAGCTAATCTGGTTTGTGGAGAGAAGAAATAACGATGACAATTTTAGACAGAAGAATGAAAATATCTAGTTAATTGTAGTTCTGTTCGCTCGCAAACATCTAAAAAAACAATTTTAAGAAAGAGAAAACCACAGCTACATGATGCGCGACGGAATAAAAAGGATGTAAGGGCATCGGTTAGAGGGCTTATCTCATGGAATGAAGAGCTGCACTAGCGGCGCTGTCATTTAATTAAGAATGTTTCCTTATAAGGAAACGGTTAATATTGACATTTCCATTAGACATGAGAAGAAATACATATAAGGATTCAGGCTCAATGAGCTGGTAGTGAAGAAAAGCGTACCCAGTATAGCACAGGCATTTCGGACAAGATCGATGAATGTTCCATTTAAGGAAACGACTAATACTGCCATTACAATTAGAAATAAGAAGAGATTGTACACATTTATCCATACCCAATAAATCATACCCGGAGTACCACAAGCTGCTCGATCAAAAATGACGAATGTTTCCTTTTAAGTAAACGGCTGATGTTGCCATTAGCATTAGAAATGAGAATACATACTACATTTTGATCCATGGCCTATGGCCCTGGAGTGTATAAAGGTATCCCTGGAGTAGCACAAGCTATTTGGTCAAGAACGACGAATGTTTCCTTTTAAGTAAATGGCTAATATTACCATCAATATTTGACCTGTGTAGAAGATATAATGCACTTAGTATTTTCTCGCCTCTTTAACGTGAAGGGATATGATATAAGGCCGGGTTCAACTGGGGAACCCGAGCACGTGTACATGGACTCAGGAAAAAAAGAATTCACAATCGTTGCAACGAACGTCTTTCTGGCGTCGATATTCCACCGATCCACCCTTTGGGAAATGAGAGAGGTGATGCCGCAGTCATCCGTCCTTTATATTTTACTTCACTTCGAACATGCTCAGCAATAGCCCAGCCCCCAGCAATGGTCGATTTCGTTAGCATCTATATTTATACTAATCATTAGTCCAATGTGGGAGGTACTTCCGCGTGGAACTGTTCTCCGGAAGCGGTCAGCTGTTCTCCGGAAACGAGCACCTGTCTATAATATATTTGGAGATCTGTCGGCAGACAGATATACGTCTGAGATGTATCAGGTCATCCCATATGTTCTGTCCGAATTTACCTTTTTTTTTAAAATGAACAAAATTTAAAGAGTATTTTATAATGTCCAATGGAGCTGAACATTATTTTTATGTTTAGATGCATTTAAACTTTTGTTTGATTAAAACCCTACTAACATGGACTTATCCAAGAATCATTTGAGGCACATAATGCTTTATGAGTTCAAGAAAGGAAACTAAGCAACCGAAGTGGCTAGAAACATTCACTCAGTTTATGGAGAGGAATGTGTGAATTAAAGAACTTGCAGAAGATGATTTGCAAAATTCAGAGGTGGAGATTTCACCCTTGAAGATGAAGATCGAACCGGACATCCAGTTGAGTTTGATGAAAAGCTTCTTGAATCAGCCCTTGAAGAAAATCCTGCTTTATCAGTTGAGGAATTGGCAGGGGTTCTCAGTTCAAACCATACAACTGTTCATCGTAATCTTCAACAACTTGGAAAAGTTCCTAAACTTGGAAAATGGCTCCCTCATGAATTGTCTGAAAACAACCTCAAATCCCGAGTTGACATCTGCTCTTCTCTCCATTCTCGCCAACTTGTTTCACCTTTTTTGGGTAGACTTGTGACTGGCGACGAAAAATGGATCTTGTATGGAAATGCTAAGCGTCGTAGACAGTGGCTTGGTAAAGGGGAAGGACCCCAGCCACAGCCGAGAAGAAAAGTTCATGGGCAAAATGTTCTTCTTTCAATCTGGTGGGATCGCCAAGGAATAATCCACTTTGAATTCTTACCACCTAATGCGACAATTAATGCTCAAATATACTGTCAGCAATTAGCGCGTTTGAACCAAGCTTTGAGGAAAAAAAGACCTGCTCTAGTGAATCGAAAAGGGGTGATGTTTCATCAGGACAATGCGCGACCCCACACAGCAAGGATCACGTCACAAAAGATCGAAGAACTTGGTTGGGAGAAAATTCCTCATCCACCTTATTCTCCCGATCTTGCACCTTCAGACTACCATTTGTTTCGTAGCTTACAGAATCATTTGGAAGAAACAGCTTTTCTAACACAGGAAGAGATTAAAACTGACATTTGTGAGTTCTTCGAATCAAAGCCAAAAGAATTTTATAGTAATGGAATTAGTAAGCTTGTCAATAGATGGAAGGAAGTCATAGATAATCAGGTAAAATACATTGTTGATTGAATCTGTAATTAAATGTAACATTTGGTCACTTGTTTTTTTTTATTCAAAATACGGACAGAACTTATGGGATGACCTGATATAATATGCCCTCAGGCAGATAATTCTCTTTGATGATATCCCGATGTTTAGGGCGTGTTGAAAGGTCTAGCACCAGCCTCTCAATCACGCAATTCCAAATGATGCTACAGAACAGCATCACTTGAAGAGTTTCAACAACAGCAACAATTCAGAATGTTTCCTTATAAGGAAACGGCTAATACGGCTATTACATATAATTGATGATAAATTAATGACTTAATAGTAATATAATAGTTACTGAACTTGAGAAACCTAATCCCTGGAAAACAGTTCTAATTGCTCGAATAATAGATGGCATTTTTTGCTGTATCCTGGGTATGACGATAAATTATATCCGCGTCCTGTGTAAGACGAGAAATTACAAGGCCTCTGATCAAGAGGTTTTGAGGGGCGTAGAACCACCTCTAATTATTGGTGTTCCCAGGTCCACCTAGACTTGGGATGGTAGCACCTGTTAGGTTCCCAATTATGGGCAAATAGTTAACCCCCCCAATCTGGCCTCTGCAAATGGAAAAATAGGTTTAATACTTTGTAAAAAATATTAACAGCCTTAATTTTTTTGAAAAAAAATATTACCGGCAATACATTTTTGAAGGAACAAAAATAATATTACCGGTTTAAAAATTGTCGGGATTAAATAACACGTTGCGTTTGATATGCCTTAAAAAAACAAACCAAACCAAACCATTTTTCCTGATAAATAATATTATTACCTTTGTGACGTCGTCCCCCCTGGTCGCAGCGTCGACTGTGTCGTTCGATCCCGTTCGCGACGCCAATTGTGATGTGACGTGGTCCGGGGTTCTTATCCTATGATCACGACACCAGTTGTGACGTCTTTGCTGCGGCGTCAGCTGTTCGCTCCTCGCTGCTCCAAGTGTGACGTTCTAACCCTTTGGTTAGATGAATACCAGCCTCGTCGTTCCCAACCCACTTCCAACGCCTGGTTACCAGGGTAACTGCACTGATCTCCGGTCTGCCTACCCACGTTGTGATTAGATCTTAGACAGACGAGATCAAACAGGGATTGGGCCGTTATGCAAGCTGAGTCAACGGGGGTGATAACACACAAGAAAATAAAAAACTCACAAGGTCAAAATATTGAAGAAAAAGGTAACAACATTTTATATCTATTTGATCGTTACACAAGATTATTCCTACCTCCCGACCCGTTCTGTGGACCGTGGCACCAAGCTTCTACCATACAACTTTGAGGTTTCGAGTTGCCTGCTCTCTAGAAATTTGCATTTCGGGGTGTGGTTTGGTTTCGACACTGGGCGCTGATCTCTACCTGTCGTTCACGGCTGATCTCTCTCGCCGTCCGTGGCTGCATCTAACTCTCTCCTCAGAGTCTGAATTATTGTTCACTCATCTCTGCCGTCAGTGCGCGAATTAACTTCTTCTCTTCGGCTTCGGTTGGACGAGCTTATTCACTTCGACTTGGGTTGGAAGAATTTCTCATCTTAGGCTTGGTTTGATTCCAACTTCTCCACTTAGGCCAAACGGGCTGCTTCACTTCGGTTTCTCTTGCCCGCAAAGGGGGCGAATGAACCGGGCCCGCTGCCCGCGCTCAAACTCCCTCGCCGTCCGCGGCGTAACTGCAACTTATTTCTGTCGGTTGGGGTCCTGCTTTTATTGACGCAGTCAAAAACTGGTGTGGGTCTGTCGGCGCCAGGGTTTTCTTGATAATCCTAAATACGTATTATTTCTGATTAGGGATTTTCCATTTTCGGTAACTTACTTTCACTCCTACTTCCTTACTGTGCCTCTGGGGGGGCGTATACCCGCTTCCCCTGGTCCTTCGTATGTCAGGTGACCGCTCTCGACCAATGGGGTCCTGGTCGGGCATCTTTCTTCCTCCCTCGCACATCATGTGACCGCTCTCGGCCAATGGGGTCCTGGTCGGGTGTCTCTCCTCCTCCCTCATGCATCATGTGACCGCCTTCGGCCAATGAGACTTTGGTCGGTATCTTTCCCCCTTCCTTCGTGACGTCTTTAATCGGGCGTGAACAATCCGTGGCTTTGTTCTGGGGGGAGAAACACCTTGCTTAAAGAAACAAAAATTTAAATTGACCTTTTCGTATGTGACCGAAATGACGATCCCGGTTTCTTTTACACGCGGTATTTGTCAAACATTTTATCGCTAATTGGATACGATCTAAGAAAGCTGTTTCCCAGACTGGGTGGCGTTAACGTGAACTAATAAAAATATTTCACTTTTTCCCTTCGCTCGGAGCTTGACAACAAAAATCTTAATTATCTCAAAAAAAAAAAAAGCATTTTCTAATCATCATCTTGTGTGGCTGTATTTTCAATTCTGGAATTGTCTGGGTTCTCGTATTAATGGATTGTCCGTATATCCTTAGATAAGCTTCCCACCTGTTACCTATCATATTTTTTCCATTGTCTCTAAACTTTATTTCTTCAACCAAATTGATAACAAACTTCTATCCTCCGCGGACACGGAAGTAGGTCAGGTGCTTGACCTGATATATTTGACATCTGATATGTGCCAGTCGAGCGTGTGTGTTTTCGCTTACGACCTGGTTTCGTATTATTTATTTTTCTCCTTCTTTCCTCTTCCTCTTCTTTTCTTTCTTTCTCCCAGATCGCCTGGACGCAATTAAAGAATTATTCTCAACCCCGAAATATTTTTCAGCTCTAAATAATTATCAAAGGGTTAACAAACCGAAAAAACAAATCATATATTTATGAATGTCTCTTTTCAGTTTTCTAATTATGCATGGTGCCACACCTTTAACATTAATGACAAGGGAACAGATACTATTGCGCTGCTTAGTCTCTCTGGCGTCGATATTCCATCGTGAGTTAGTTCACTGTCCGTCCGTGGATAGATAGTCTACTTTGATTTTAGCCTAATAGCCAGGGAATGAGGAAAAGAATGTCTCAAGTAGCACTGACTGTTGGTCGAATGAAGACTGCATATTTAATATTTTCATATATTAAGTAAATTGGTCCTATCATCATTAACATTAGAGATGAGAAAATATACTCCCATTGACACACATTCAGTGCCCCGGGAGAGAACAAGTGAAAAGTGTACCTTGATTCGCACTGACCATTCACTCAATGAGCGCTGAATGTTTCCTTATAAGGAAACGGCTCTGATTACCATTACCATTTTATCATTTCTCTCGCTAGTCTCATTTCCGGCCAAATCAAGACATCTGTATATCAAGTGCGAAGTCGTTGACTAACAATTAAGCGAGACTTCTGACGGTCGAAACGCCCCTGATCATTGACCATTCACAAATTTCCCCGTCGTGGGATTTTGAAGACGGACAGAAACACGGCAAATGCACGCAATAATCTCATTGTCAGTTGACATCTCGTCGTGAAAAGCCCTTACGTAATCATTTTAAACAGTTTGCGAATGAGAACAACTTAGACAGGAATTGCAATATTGCTGATCTATCACGTCACTCTTAATTAGTACACATGAAACAATAACTTTTTCGTCTTCTACAGAAAGGTTTCGTTAGAAAAGGGTTCTCAAAGAGCGAGATCAGTGGCAAAACACTAAATATTAGCTCTGGAAATACCAGGTTCAAGTCCAGGTGGCGTATATAAGAAATAGCTGTGTTTATTACTTCCTCAAAAAAATCCAGAGACAGATATGCAATATGTTAGGTCCTGATCTGGCACCTCGTCTACAGTCACTTTCTCACATACGGGTTGTGGCTTCCCTCTGTCTTTTCTACAGATATTTTCATGACAATTTCTCTCACTTCTCTCCAAACTATATGAATTTAAGCGTGCTACTAGGTTGGCATATCGGTCCCACCATTTCACCGTTGAATCGGTTAAATGTAGCCATCTTTTCTACTCCAAAAGCTTCTTGTTTTGCATCTCCCGTCAGTGGAACTCCCTTCTTCGTACTTGTTTCCCTGATAAATATAATCTTCAAATATTCGAATGTAATGTCAATCGACATCTTTTGTTGCCTTGATCTTGATCCCTGTCCTATTGATCTTTTCCTCCAAAACTACTCTTTACTCTTACCCTCAATCTCTGTAACTCCTTGTGTGCTAGAGGAACACCCACCTTGCTCGCGGTGATATGCTTAAAGAAAATAGTCTCTCTATCTTCATCATTGTTGTTACCATAACACTGTTGCGGCTATTGTGGCTTCTGGCCTTATTCGCGTGTATGTTGCTTATAGTCTCATCACACCGGCTCTCATACGATAACTAATGTTAAGCAACATCGAGCATGGTCATTTCTATATTGGTGACCGATTTAGAATATCAGGTGCTGTAACTTTCGATGTGGTGTAATGGATAATGGCTGAGACTTTTTAATCTGTGAACCGATTTGCAATTCTCGTTAGTTTCTTTATATTCACTTTTGCGCAAATAATCTTGTAAAAGCTGTGAATCCACTTCTTTCCCTTTAGCTATAATTTCATTAGCAAATTTGTTTCACGAAATCTCTATTCTCTCAAAAACAATTATGGTCTAAAACTATTTTATGCCTTTAAATAACCACCAAAGGGTTAATAAGCCATAGAAAACGAATCACTTACTTAATCAAACAAGCAAAGATATCTATGTCGAACCGTGTTCGAACCGAATTCTTTAGTAAAATTACGGAATCGAACTTTTTATTTAATCTACGGATCGATTGATCTGAATATAAAGAATGAACCCGGAAATTGATCTCGCAATACAAAAATTAATCATGAATTTTCACTAATAAAGCATGGATGCTGAATCGATCGGGAAATTGATCTGTCAATTAATCGTGAATTTTCTCTAATACAGAATTGATCCTGAATTTGATCTGACAATGCAGAGTCGATCGTGAATTTCATCTGACATTACAGCAATGAATAGTGAATTTGATCTAACAATAGAGAAAGCTATGTAAATTTCATCTGACCATAGAAAATGGATCGGAAATTTGATCTGATAATACAGAATGGATCGTGAGTTTGATCTGACAATACAGCAATGAATATTGTAGTTGATCTAACAATAGAGAATGATATGTTCATTTGATCTGACAATACAGAATGGATCGGGAATTTGATCTGACAATACAGCAATGAAGAGTGAATATGATCTAACAATAGAGAATGGTATGTGAAATTGACCTGACAATACAGAATGCAGCGGGAATTTGATCTGACAATACATCAATGAATATTGTATTTGATATAACAATAGAGAATAGTATGTGAATTTGATCTGACAATACAGAATGGTTCCTGAATTTTGATCAGACATTACAAAATGGGTCTGGAATTTGATCTGACAATACAGAACGGATCGGGAATGATCTAACAATAGAGAATAGTATGTGAAGTTGATCTGACAATATAGAATGGTTGTGAACTGAAGGTAATGATTGTGCCACCTTTACCAATTTAAAATAAGACCGTCCAATTGGGACGAGGAGACTGGAGGCCTTGTTTGAAAGCAATGGTGATTCTTTTTGAATAAATTTACTCTTAGTAATTCAAGATAGTTCAGTGTAATGTTGGCAAATATATCTGTTTAAATGAGTAGCATTTTAATTGTTTTCGTAATTTAAACGACAGTTTATCCATTACTCCCGTTACTTAACATCAAGAAGAGACAGTTAAAATATCAAGGTTCAATAAAGTGTAAAGAGATTCACAGGACAAATTCACGTCGAAGGGAACAAATAGAAGCAACTCATTACCTACCTAACTTGATTAGATGAATGGATGCAAGAACAAGTTTCAGGAGTGATAACAAAAAGACAAAATTATTAAGAGCTACAAAAGAGAGGAAACTGTCTTCAACCATGATTGCCCACATCTTTAATGGACACAACACAAAAAAGAAGACCTCTCATCTTATGTGGAAATATTTTCTTTGTAAATAAATAATTGGTTATCAATTTATACTATTTCAGGTCAATATTATTTGATAATCGGTAGGAAGCCAGATTTCTGGCTGCGACAGTTTTGTAGGAAATATTTTCAGGTCGAATATGATTCATATCGCCTTTTTGTAGACAAACTCTTCTTGGTAAGCGATGAAATTGAGACTTCCCAATATATTGGTAAATGTTCCACTAGATATCGTCTTTCTCTTGAAGATATTGAATCACAGCTAAATGATAATTCTCCTTGCCTTCTCAGACGTCTCTTTACGTCAGTCAAGAAGGCTTGCGTAGCTTAGCGGTTATCAGCGAATATTGCTGAATTGTTGAATGTTCAACTTCCGGGTTAATCTTTCGCACAAAAGACATTAGCAAAGGCATGGATCTATTCCTCCCCCAACAAACGATGGGTTCAAAAACAGAGAATAGTGTGAGCTCTAGACTTCATTAGAAGTTAGTATCGACATCTATGTGCAGTGTCCTTTCGTTACGTGAAGATTGTGGTCTTCTACAGCTTCCTATCCCGTGTGAATTTATACCGAATGTATCCCCTTGGCAGGTTGCTCCCCCTCCCCGCTGTTCCGACATACGTTCGCGCCTGCTCAACAGTTGCAGGTTAATTTGTTCTTTGAGTATCAGATTTTCCAAGGCATTTCGACTCATTACTGCTTAAAGAAAGTTAGCTGTACAATTTTGCTGTTTTGTTACAATTTTTCTGAAGACTTCCTTGATACTAACAATTTCGGTGCCAGCATCCTTCTGTAAAACTATATTATGGTGACCGTTGAGTCTTCATCTGCTGGGAGATTATTCAGCATTCGGTGCAATACAGGTTGCTAATAGTTAATATCATTTTCACAGATGGGTAATAGTCTCGTAACAATTCATCAGCCTTTTCTTTGTCTCTAACTATATTTTTGTGTGTGTGTGTCTTAGTACTATACCTTTTGGAATTAATATCTCAATAATACAATACGCGATCGGATGTTGGCGTCCTATTTTCCATCTTTTGTGAAAACATCTCTCTGGTATCTATGCGTTTTGATCTTGACATCTCCTAATCAAAGGGCGAATTTTCAGGGTTTTTTCCCTTTGCTAAGAATCGTATTTTAATCTCCTTTCTTTTCACGGATAGACTTTTTTTTCTCATTTTCCTTTTGAGGTCTAGGATAGCATGTGGTTTTATTTCTGTATATGCCATTAACACAGGATTATCTGTGTGTCTCATGTTGTTAAGATTACGCCTACACATAATAAATAGGGGTAGCGTGTTAAGCTCACATAGCTGTCCCGGGTATGGCGATTAATTGCATGCGCGTCCTGGGTAAGACGATAAACTACGTCCAACAGCAAGGCTTCTGATCAGGAGGTTTTGAGGAGCGTGGAACCACCTCTTAATTGCTAATGTTCCCAGGTCCACCATGACCCTGGGCGGTAGCACCTGTTAGGGTCCCAGCTATGGGCTAATAGCTGACCCCCACAACATGACTCAAAACTCTATGAAAGTGTAAAAATAGATTTTAATACCAGAAATACTTTTAAAAAGTTAGTATCAGCAATAAATATTTGAAAAAAGAAAATATTACCAGAAATAAAAATCTTGTCTTGAATCCTTGTGGATTAAATTAAAAAGAAGGCGATTACTCATGGTGAACCATCAAAAGTTTCTTTTGAATATTGCTTTGTTTTAGGGCATATCAATCTCAATAGGTTATTTAATGCCGACAAATAATTTATTGCTGTTAGTATTTTGTTTTGTCAAAAATCTGTTTCTGGTAATATATTTCCTTCAAAATTGTATTGCTAGTAATAATTTTCTTCAAAAAAGTAATTCTGGTAATAGTTTACTATTTTCCCATAGCTGGGACCCTAACAGGTGCTACCACCCACTCCACGCCCCTCAAAACCTCCTGATCAGAGGCCTTGCTGTTGGATGTAGTTTAACGTCTTACCCAGGACGCGGATGTAGTTTAACGTCTTACCCAGGACGCCTTTTGTATATTGGAATGAACGTTAAAAAAATAATAAGCAATCTATGGGAAATGTTCTGACCTTCCTCAGGTGAAATTTTATTTGTGTGTAACGTCTCCTTGTTAATTCAATACTCTCCATCCATCACGTGTTACACACAGAGTCGTGTTAAGTTTCCAGTATCGTTAATTGTGCATTACTCTTCAAGAGTCGGGAAAACTAGAAAATTCTCCATAGTTTGTAATTTCACAACAGTTGGGTTCATCATAGATGACATATTATCATTTCTGAGAATGGCTCTACAGCGATCAACAGCTGTTCGGAGAGGATTGTGGCAAGGAATTCAGTGATAAATAAAAATGCATTAATTGTCATTTAGCGTTGAAAAAAAGTTATTTTCTTACAAATATTTACTGTTCCTCTTTGTTTAGAGGTCCAATATTTACCCATATTTGAGACTCTTAAAGGGGCCTACACCCAGATTAAA
Source organism: Acanthosepion pharaonis (assembly GCA_903632075.3). Taxonomy (NCBI): domain Eukaryota; kingdom Metazoa; phylum Mollusca; class Cephalopoda; order Sepiida; family Sepiidae; genus Acanthosepion; species Acanthosepion pharaonis. The sequence continues at coordinate 241,586 of CAHIKZ030000465.1, forward strand.
GATTGACAGCAATTACGAGTTTGTTCAACGCATCTCAAAACCTCGTCTTTCGCGATCAGAGGATTTATGTTCGGATGTATTATATCATTATACTTAGGACGAGTGTGTGTGTGTAACTGTACATATGTTTATAGTGAGAGACATAGAAAAACAGTTGGTTTAACCGAGAAACTGAAAAGAGGAATCAACTCCTTAGAAATAAAGAGGAAAACTATACTGAGCATAGGCAAGGATCTGCTAGAGCTGGTTTCGTCCAACACCGTCATTTGATAGAAATTCTGGCAGGCAAAGGATTGATAAATTAAAATGCACTAATTGTCATTTAGCGTTGAAAAATGACATTTTATTATAAAGATGTACTGTTGCTTTTTGTTTAGGGGACCAATATTTGCCCATATCTGGGACATTAACAGGGGCTAACACCCAGAGTAACGGTAAACTTGGGAACAACAGCAATTATGAGTTTGTCCCACGCACCTCAAACCTTCAATCTCCTGATCAGAGGCCTTACTTTCGGATGTATTTTATCGTCATAACTAGGACGAGTGTGTGTGTAACTGTATATATGGTTATAGTGCGAGACATAGGAAAACAGTTGGTGACGTCCCATATTTAACCGAGAAACTGAAAAGAGGGCCCGAGAAATAACTCCTTAGTAATAAAGAGGAAAAATATACTGAGCATAGATTTGGATCTGCTAGAGATGGATTCGTCCAACACCGTTCACTTTCTGAGCGACGGTTCGTTTCAACTCTCTGTCTACGGACGGAGAGGAACCCGAAGGAGGCTACGCCGAAGGGCGAAGTCTCCTTCGGGGAGGTAAAACCGGCCCTGAACTCGTTTATACGGGTTCAAATGGGCTATTTTTTGGCCGAGCCTAATGGTTCGGAAATGCCCACGTTAAAAAGGCCTTGTGCCACATGACTCCCTCGTGGTGGTGGGGGGGTGACTGAATATCGTCAGTCGACTCTTGAACGACAGAACGGTTAAACTCTCTTCCTACGGGCGGGAGGAACCCGAAGGAGGCTACGCCGTTTATACGGGTTCAAATGGGCTATTTTTTGGCCGAGCCTAATGGTTCGGAAATGCCCACGTTAAAAAAGCCTTGTGCCACATGACGCCCTCGTGAGGGGACGACTAAATATAGTCCAACACCCTAATTTGATAGAAATTCTGACAGATAATAGATTGATAAATAAAAATACATTCCTTGTACTTTAGCGTTATAAATATCATTTTATTTTAAAGATGTATTGTTGCTTTTTGATTAGGGATCCACTATTTGCCCATCTCTGGGAATCTAACAGGGGTAAGACGCCGAGTTATGGTAAACCTATAAACGACAGTCATTACGAATTGGTTCCATGCTCCTCAAATCTCCAATCTCCCGTGCAGAAAGCTTTATTTTCGGATGTATTTTATTGTCATACTTAGGAAATGTGTGTGTGCAACAGGACATATGTTTATAGTGAGAGACATAAAATAACAGTTGGTGATGTTCAATATTTTACCGTTTACTTGTTGTAGAGTAGTTTTCACTGTGGAGGCTTGTATTTTACTAAGTCGATCCTAAAATAGGTTCGACGTACAAAATGTTAGGAACTTGAAATAATATGTAATGACGCAGCAATGTCCGACATCGACTGACACACAAACTCCACTGAGCCCCCTGGCGACTGCTACTACTACTACTTATTATATCTGGGAGAGTCTATTGACAATAGAATAGGTATGATCTAGTATAACAGAACTAAAGAGAGGATTCGATAAATACCTCCGTAGAATTATTGAGGAAAATATACTGAGCATAAATTAGGATGTGGTAGAGCTGGTATCGTCCAACACCATAATTTGATAGGAATTCAAAATATCAACTTGAAAACTCATGTGCTTAAATAGCCTTGTCAGATCTAGGTATGTATGTGTTATGGGGTCCTCCCCTTTTACATATAAGTGGACTCTACCAAAGTTACTTGGACTGCTGTCGTTAAATACCTAGAGTTAGACACTCAGTGAGTATACAGAGAGAGTGAGTAGAGAGAGTAAGAAGATTGAGATTGTGATTGAGTTGGAGTTAGAGTAATAGTGTGAGGTAACCGCTTGTAGAAGTCAGTTACGAGCACGTAGACTCTAAGGAAGTCCTACTTCGAGACTTTATATATCTATATGTTATTGCTACTAACCGCGTTCCTGGATTTATTAACAGTATTAGCCTTTGTATTATTGTGGAAATACATTTTATTTCTTATATTTAATTCCTGCGTTTGTCATTCTTTGGAGACCGTATTTCATCTCGGAATCCACAACAGTATGTCATGCATGGCGCCCATCCTGTTCAGAATTATCTCAACTCTCAGCTGTATACAACAGCTTCCTGAGATCAATGGTGAAGATTGGGTTTGAGATTATGAAGCATGAGGTTTTTGGCAAAGATCATTCTTCTTTAAACGTTGGGAACTTGTGTTGAATAACTAAAAAGATTTGTAACAAATGAGAAAAACAACATCATGTCACTTGAGGAAAACCGATAACAACAACGACTAAAATGGAAAGCATATGTAACTTGAAGCCATAATAATAGCATAATCAGACGTTAACATTCCGCATCAAGTTACAAACAAACCTCCCTTCAATAATGGAATGACTGGTAACAGGTACAAGAAACATGCCTCCGCCAAAAAATGTTTGAAGGGATAAATTTTATAAATTCCAAATGAAAACAGTACGCGTACAGCGTATGACGATAAACTTCATACGCGTCATGAGTAAGACGATAAACTACATCCAACAGCAACGTCTCTGCTCAGGAGGTTTTGAGGAACGTGAAGCCACCTCTTAATTGCTGGCGTTCTCAGCTCCACCCAGAATCGGGGTGGTAGCAACTGTTAGGGTCTCGGATATGGGTAAATGTGTAAGCCCTAAACTGAGCTCAAAGCACTATCAGAGTGTAACAATAGGTCTTAATATAAGCAATAATCTTTCCTGCAATACATTTTTGAAAAAAAAATTTTTTTGCCAAAAATACATTATCAGCAATACATTCTTGGAAAAATCTTGCCACCAATACTTTTTTGATAAAAATATTACCAGCAGTTGTTTTTGAAAAAAATATTGCCACGAATAATTTTTGGGCAAACTATTACCAGCAATAATCATATTGTCGTCATTAAATAACCCATTGACGTTGATATGCCTGACAAAACTAACCTGACCGTCTCTCTCTGAAAAGACCTCCAATCGCTTGTGAACTGGGGCAGGAATAGGGCTGGTTAACTTTAATACCTCAAAAACAAAACTGCTCTCAATTACTCACCAGAGAGAACAATCCCTGCCCCCCCCCACATTAGAATGTGTGGCGCTCAACTCCATGAGAGCACCTCTTTCCGACAAATTGGGTCAAAAGCTTCGTCCACCGTACAGAAAATTGGCTCTTTTTCTCGCCGGGGCACATCCTTCAAATCTACAAACCAGCCATTCACCCTGGCATGGAGTATTGCAGCCATATATGGTCAGGAGTCCCTTCTGTTTGTTTAAAGGCTCTTGATAAAATCCAGAGACGGATATGTAATGTTATTGGCCCTGATTTATTTCGGCTGCATTTAAAAATAAAAAAAAACAAAAAAAAAAACAATCCAATTCAAACTGAAAACAATACTTGTTGCTCGATCAATGGATCCCAAATATTCCCTTATAATATTACCATTTGCATTGCAATTATAAAAGAAAAAGGGATAAAGTCGGTGACGGAAATAAAAATTGAGTGGATATCGAATAAATATACGAACTTATACACTTTACACCTAAAACTCACAAATTAGTGTCTTCTTTCTAAAGTACAAACGAATATTTCCAAAATGGCTGCAGCGAAAATAAGGTTTCAAATAAACCATAAGGAAGCTGAAGACCAAAAACAATGTTTAGAAATCATTTTCAAACAGATACGCCAACGCGGTTCATTGGTGTTAGAATTAGAAATGCGTTACCAATAAGAATAGGCCAATATCTTTGAATATTTCCCCGAAAACATCAGCAATGGATTCGAACGGGGACACCAGAAAGATAATGATTATCGCACAAAGACTGGTATCAGGTGATGCGATAAAAGCAACAATTCAAAGAAGAAGTGTCTAAAACTGCAAATGAACTGTATAATGCAGATTGTTCGATCTGTGCGGCTGTCCATGGCTGGGCCAGGAAGACTATCATTTTCAACACGTTTGAGAGCGCAAAATAATTACACATCTGTCATCTTTATCCTGAATTATATATCTTTGATGCTGCTTCACTCAGTATTTATAAAAATTCAAAGTCAGCTAAGATTTTTATACACGCGAATTCTATCTCTCACTATATATATATATATATATATATATAGTCAGAGATAGATAGAATATATATATATATGTGTGTGTGTGTGTGTGTGTGTGTGTGTGTGTGTGTGTGTGTGTGTGTGTGTGTGTGTGTGTGTGTGCTAGTTAAGTTAAGTGAGGAGATATAGTCGCTTCGTTAAAATAATATATTTCAGTTTCATATGAAAAAGGTTAAATGCGGATTCGCCTTCATGGAGTGGCAAGTTCAATTCTTACATGGGAGCGTATACTGATATCACTAACAAGGATGTTTGACAATGTAATTGTTTTCAGTCTCTATATATTTCCCTATGTTTTAGTGTGCATCAAAGTATTAATACATGTACGTAATTCTTAATCTATCTGCGTCTCTCTTTCCCTCTTCACACACTCACACACACACATATATATATATATATATATACATATATATATATATATATATATATATATATATATATATATATATATATAATATAAAATAAACAATAAACTCAAAATTATCTCATATGGAGAATAGCCTATTTCGGCAGACGTAGATATTGGTCATCTGTCTTTTTCAACCACGGGTTTGAATTGTATTAAATATAATCTGGTCTATTTGTGGATCAGTTTAATATTGTATATTTCTAGGATTTACTTGGATTATATACAAGCGATTTTTACATTCCATATATATATATATATATATATATATATATATATATATATATATATATATATATATATATACGATGCGATGCGATGAGAACAAAAGTAATATAAATTCCAACATTCACACCATTAATCCAAAAGAGGACTCGATAGTAGAACGATAATTATTTATTTATTATAATTTTATCATATAGACAAAACCATTTTACTCACTACAAAGATGCAACTTGATTTCAGTGCATTTCAACTGCACTTCGACGGGTGATAATCGAAAATGGTATAAAAGAAGTGACCTTTTGCATACGGCCTGCCTAAAACCAGGATTGTTCATAACCATTTTATAGACATTCCATAAACAAATACCAAATTTAGAGAGAGAGAGAGAGAGAGAGAGAGAGAGAGCTATGGTTAGTGGAGACATTAAGATGAGTGGAACATGAGAGGTAGATATAGAGGGAGTAGGAGGTTTGAAAAAGAAGCGGGTGAGAAGAAAAGGCAGAGTAGTGGTAGCTTAGCAGCTTGAACTGCCTAGATATGTCTTCCCCTTTGGATCGATGTAAATGGATTTATACAATGCGTTGATTGTTAGTAGTAGTCACAGTTACATTTAATAATAGGAATAATTATAATATTGCCAGATACAATACGTGGATACACCAAATAACTATAGCCAACTTTATTAAAAATTTAAATCCAACACTTAATAAAGTTAGAATGCTTGTCTCCGGTTGGTAGTTGCATAATTAAAAAAAAGACATGTAGTTGCAACGAATGATTTATTTTTATGGAAGTATTTCTACTAGCAGTTACTAGTCTAGGTCACTCCTTAACTTGAGTAAAAACAGTGCAAAGAAGCTCGAACCGCTTAAGAATTCAAATTAAGGAAAACAAACTGAGCTGATGAAGTTTACAGCGTTATAGGACTTTGAGGTATAACAATACTGTATTTTTGTATTTTACTCTATAAATTGCATTTTTTGTCATATCATATTTTTATTTGGAGCATATATATATATATATCTATATATATACATATATATACAGTGTATCACAAAGGTGAGTACACCCCTCACATTTCTTCAAATATTTCAGTATATCTCTTCATGAGACACCACTGAAAAACTTAACTTTTGACACAATGAAAAGTAGTCTGCAGCATATATAACAGAGTTAATTTCTTTTCACCTCAAAATAACTCAAAATATAGACATTAAAAGCTAAATCCCTGGCAACAAAAGTGAGTACACCCCTAAGAAACTACACGCCTAAATGTCTAAATTGAGTACTGCTTTTCATTTTCCCTCCAAAATGTCATCTGACCCATTAGTTTAACTATGCCGATGTGTTCATGGGGAGCACGTGTATTCAAATTTGTAGTGCAGCTCTAACACTCTCTCTTACCGATCACTGAAAGTTCCAACATGGGACCACATGGCAAAGAACTCTCTGAGGATCTTAAAAAACGTATTGTTGCACTACATAAAGATGGCTAAGGCTACAAGAAGATTGCCAACAACCTGAAACTGAGCTGCAGCACAGTGGCTAAGATCATCCAGCATTTTAAAAGAGAAGGGTCCACTCAGAACAGGCCTCGGGTAGGTCGTTCAAAGAAGCTGAGCGCACGTGCTGAGCGTCACATCCAAATGCCTTTTTTGGAAGATCGGCGTAGGAGTGCTGTTAGCATTGCTACAGAGATTAAAGAGATTGGGATTCAGCCTGTTAGTGTTCAGACCATACGCCGCACACTGCATCAAATTGGTGTGCATGGCTGTCACCCCAGGAGGAAGCTTCTTCTGAAGGCAATACACAAGAAAGCCCGCAAACAGTTTGCTGAAGACATGTCAACAAAGCCCATAGATTACTGAAACCATGTCCTATGGTCTGATGAGATTAAATTTAATTTGTTTGGTTCTAATGGCCTTAAGCATGTGTGACGGCGACCAGGTGAGGAGTACAAAGATAAGTGTGTCATGCCTACAGTCAAGCATGGTGGTGGAAATGTCATGGTCTGGGGCTGCATGAGTGCTGCAGGTATTGGAGAGTTACATTTCATTGAGGGAAACATGAACTCCAACATGTACTGTGAAATACTGTAGCAGAGCATGATCCTCTCCCTCAAGAAACTGGGTCGCAGAGCAGTGTTCCAGCATGGCAATGACCCCAAACACACATCGAAGACAACCACTGCTTTACTGAAGAGGCTGGGGTTAAAGGTGATGGACTGGCTAAGCATGTCTCCAGACTTGAACCCAATAGAACATCTTTGGGCCAGCAGAAGGTGGAGGTGCGCAGTGTCTCAATTATCCGCCAGCTCCACGACGTCGTCATTGAGGAGTGGAAGAGCATTCCAGTGACTACCTGTGAAGCTCTGGTAAACTCCATGCCCAGGAGAGTAAAGGCAGTTTTGGATAATGATGGTGGCCACACAAAATATTGAGAGTTGATATGTTGTATGTTAATATTGACAACTTTTCCTAAGGGGTGTACTCACTTTTGTTACCAGGAATTTAGCTTTTAATGGCTATATTTTGAGTTATTTTGAGGGAAAAATAAATTAACTCTGTTATATATGCTGCAGACAGGCTACTTTTCATTGTGTCAAAGTGTCATTTTGTCAATGTTGTCTCATGAAGAGATATGCTTAAATATTTAAGAAATGTGAGGGTTGTACTCACTTTTGTGATACGCTGTATATATATATATATATATATATATATATATATATATATATATATATAGATAGATAGATAGATAGATAGATAGATAGATAGATAGATAGGTAGATAGATAATATTAGTGGAAAATATACATACATATGCAAAAATGGAATCAATTATGACCATGGTGTATTAGTGTTTAAGCCTTTTTATTATATATATATATATATATATATATATATATAGTGTTGTAGAGTAGTTTTCACAGTGGAGGCTTGTATTTCAATAGGTCGTCCAAAATTAGGTTCGACGTACAAAACCTTATGAACTTGAAATAAGAGTTAATGACGGAGCAAATCTAGTTGTGATGGATGATACTTCAATGTCCGACATCGACTGACTCGCTCAATACCACTGAGCCCAACTGTCGACCGCTAATACTACTACTACTTATTATGTGTGGGAGAGTCTATTAATAATAGAATAGGTACATCAGGTATAATAGATAGATAGATAGATAGATAGATAGATAGATAGATAGATAGATAGATAGATGAAAATGTATAAGAGATATGCTATAAAAGAAATACTACAGCATATATTATTTCGGCATTTAATCTACTTCGAATAAGACCCATTTGGAATCCGCATACATTTTCCAGAGTCGTTTCGATTCATGGAAGTATTCCTGTGACTACATTTTTGGTATAGCATGCAGCTGTCTCGTGGCATTCTCTTGTATTTCCTGGACGTCTAGAAATCGACTTTCAAGAGGTAATTGATTTTTAGAAAAGGGGGAAAAGTCGGAAGCGTGCAAGATACGAGGAATATGGTTATTGTTAGACCTATGAAATGTTTTCCTGCACCATAAATTGTAAAAAGTGGGGTCTCTGAGGGAACTTTTGCTAGGTGATGTGAAGACCAAATTCTATTGAATTTCCTTCCAACACCTGCAATAGCGAACAGAAGTGAACGTTATAACTTAGTGCTCATGCAGTATAGTGTTCAATATATATGCGGGACAGGGTTCAGTTTTTTTATATATATATATATATATATATATATATATATATATATATATATATATATATATATATTATGAAATGGACAAAGCCCGACAATTATTTTAAGATATTTTTATTTTCATACATTCTTTTTATAGATACAAATATTTAAGTAAATGCTCTTTTCATAATAAACAGTATTAAACAACATTTACCGGCCTGAATGTCCAATAAATCTTCACAGAAAATATACGTCCTCCAACAGGATTCGAACCTGTATCCTTTACGGAACCGTCATTTAGCTTGACGTGCCTTTAAAAATATCATAAAATAAATATTAAGACATTTTTATGTTTATACATTATTTTTATAAATAAAATACTTAAGTAAATGTTCTTTTATAATAATCATTATTAAGAAATATTTACCGGCCTGAATGTCCGAGTAATTTTCATAGAAAATATCCGTCCTCCGAAAAGACTCTAACCTATATCCCAACGGAACTGTGATATAGCCTGACGTGCCTTAACCGATTGAACCACAGAGGATCGCTCGGTTAATAAGGCCGATTTTACTGCTTTTAAACTACAATCTTCCATGCTCTGTTTATAATAATATGACGGTTCCGTATAGGATACAATTTCGATTCCTATCGGAGGACGAATATTTTTCAGAAACTTTCTCGGACATTCAAGCTTGAAAAATCCACCACATATATATATATATATATATATATATATATATATATATATATATATATATATGTGTGTGTGTGTGTGTGTGTGTGTGTGTGTGTATGTATGTATGTGTGTGTGTGTGTGTATGTCTGTCTGTCGACCATGTTAAATTATTATGTACAATAAAGAAGAATTTTGATCTAAAGAATAAATTTATCCTCGAGTGTGCCGCTATCGAATCTTATCAAAATATTTTTTTCCTATACCTCCGTTCCTTAATGAATTACTAATTCCCATTTCAACAAACATGTAAAAAATGTGTAAAAATGTAAAAAAAAAAAATATATATATATAAGGGACGGGATAAATTCCCACACTCCTGTTATTGAAAATATATGATACATAAATTCACCGTAAACGAAAGTAATTCTAGTATTAATTACATCAAATTTTCATCAACATCATTCCACACTCTCCTTCATTAGGCTTATAATTTCGTCACTTAGCATCTTCCATAATTTACACAGACTTCACAGTTTATTCGATGTAGATTATTGAGCTTTTCTTCAATTAGTAATATTTATAAAAGCTAATATTTTGGCTTTTGTTTATAAATATTTCTTGAAAAATAATTGCCTTAAGTTACGTCCATTAGATGACGAAAACGCGTCGGTTAAGATAAGTTTTTTACAGTTAGTTTTTTAAAGTATTTTTAGTTAAAACAGATTGCCAGGGAAGACCAGGTAGCCCAGTCTGTCGAGCCATTAGCATCTATGTATGGAAGGGGCGAAGAGAATTATTCATACCAATAGAATATTTGCGAAATAATGTGTTTTTGTGACGATAACTACTGACATTATGATTTCCACCTTACATAAATATATTTTATATATACAAAGAAAACTGGATTAGCAGATCAAAACAGGAAGAATGATCATCATTTCATCTTAGAGGTCAAGTAGAAATGTTGCAACTCAATCCAGAAGACGTTTGGCACGCGAGAGAATAATTTCATTTATAACGGACCAAAGGACAGAAATTTTGAAGGTTAAAGAGGGGGAAGATCATCTTGAATCGTGAAATACTAAATTATATTGTATAATTATATCATTTATTTCATGAGCCTCCGACCCTTAACTATGATTAAATAATGATGACTATGTCATTTCCCTTTATGATCGATATCATTACGATTCTTATATTGAACTTGGAGATTGCTCAACGTAGAGACCAATATTGTAAAAAAAAAAACACTCGGAATATTCCAGTAAGATATGTTTAATCATTTCTAAGATACAATGGAGGAAATCATAATCCAACAATTGGACAATTTTACTGTTACATCCGATATATATATATATATATATATATATATATATATATATATATATATATATATAGTATTAGTATAAGTGAAAGTTTGTCTCTTAACTGATTGACGTTATCTTCAGCATTTGAACACCAGAGTTTCGTAGGCGTCTGCCTGTCCACTCTTCAACGGATATCAGCAATTTACTGCTTGTTTTTTCCGATTTTTTGTTTTTTTATGCCCTTCGTTTGTGCGTTTGTGTGGATGCGCGTTCGCCCGTCTGCGTGGATATACGTAAATGAAGTGTATCGTGATCATTATTCATATGCTTTGTTTTTTTTTATTCTCTTTACACTCGTTCTATATCTTTTCTCTTTTTTTTCCTTTTCCTATTTTCTTTCGACAGTTGCTATTACTACATTCTCTATGATATATATATATATATATATATATATATATATATATATATATATATATATATATTTATATATCAGAGACAGTATTGGCGAAATTAGATGACCAACTGGAAAACGATTACTTGTGTCGCGTTATGTCCTTCAGGACTTCCGCATATGTTTTGTGTGCTTGCAATAGTACACATATGATTATCGTTTTTCCGTGCATATATATTTAAACACCAAATTCCTAGCTTACCACACAATCAGACCTATACCTACAACCACAAGTACGCGCTTATCACACCGATGTACGCATCTGTTAATAATTCCTACCATCCAAATATATTGATGTGCCAAGACGCAATTCATCAAAAATGTACGCAAGTGGTTCCATTGCAAATACGTTCAGAACAATAGATGTAGCCATATCTCAAAATATTGCTGCTCTAAATCTCGCAATGTCACGTGTTAATATCACAGAGAAAGCCTTCTATAAATATATGATGTTGTGTTTCGACAAACGATTCTCGTCAAAACCTGACGGCATTTTTGAACAAGCTGTCTTATTCACATACTTCTCAAAGCTGATGGCCGTCTGCTTGTATTAATGCTGCCGACTTAAAGATGAATTGTCGAATCTACAATGGGGGTGAGATAACCATATATAAACACAGAATTTCAATAAAAAATGTAAAAAGAAAGAAATGAAGGAAGGAATGAAAGAAAAAAGAAAAGAAAGAAAGAAAGGAATAAAGAAACAATGAAAGGAAAGAGCTATGTATAAACAGAACAGCGGTGATCGACATCTTATATAAATGGCGAGTGCGTGCTATTCTTCTGTACAGCCATTTTAATTACACGGCAGCTGGATTTTGATCGGACAAGAATCTGCTATCAAAATGAATTTCCTTGTACGCATAGTCAATGCTATTTGATCAGTGGCCTGTGGAACCGAACTGATATTTCTTTATCCAGTGAGAAAGTCTGACGCCCAGTCGTGACCTTTTTATATTCCAGTATCTTTAGAATTATTCTGCTTTCACTATAATACATTTGGCCTTCCGTAATCATTGCCTCCACCGTTTGTTTTGTATGAAATTGTTCCCAGATAATCATAATGACGTAATTATAAGTAAGTCAGCACAGATCTTGTTCAGATGTAACAGTCAACTTAGTTTGTATTTCACAGACAGCTGACCCTGCGAACATCCTATTCAAACAAACCATATGGTTAAGAATAAAGTAACAGAGTTCTACAGCTGAAAGTGTCTCTCTTTTATTTTAAGAATTGTTTATTTAATATCGAGAAGCATTTATGAATGAACAGCTCCGGTCTATTTTCTACTGTGTTGGATTGAATTTCGAATACATAACTGAAAACTGAACAAAACAAGTATCTGTCTATATTTCTGAGATGAGGTATTATGTACACTATTTACATTATTCGGACTATTGTCTTCATCTTTGTCGACATATTTATTATAACTTTTCGGGCATTCAGTATCTGTCTATATTTCTAAGATGAGTTATTATTTACACAATTTACATTATTCAGACTACAGTCCTCATCTTTGTCACCATATTGTCCTCAAGGTTACATGGAACAGTGGATAAAAGTGTTGGTTAGATCCAGTGACAGGACCCAAAAAGTGTGATTTCAATACCCGGTTAAGGCAGTGGAAAACTTGGAGAGGGGAGTTAACCCGAGATAACTGACATCCATTTCTACTTCCTATCGTCCTTAGATCTTCCAACTTTCTCATATGCTCGACTCGATTCCTTGATAGAAGCGCCTGAATTCTTTAACTAGCATTTAAAGACCAAAAAGCACGTAGAACTAGACCAGCCTACGCCAGTGAGCGAAATAAACAGTTCAGTTCGACATTCCAACCACCTGAAGAAGGCCGGAGCGTACAATGACCGAAACGCTGTAATAAATATGGCGACAAAGATGAGGACAATAGTCCGAATAATGTAAATAGTTTGAATAAAACCAGTTCAAACGCCTGACTTTAAAAACTTGGAGGAAGGGATGAGATTTGCTTCATACTTCAAAGAGATTTGATATTATATAAGCCTTTCATTAGATTTTTCGAATAATTTTTGCCAAAAAATCATCAGAAGGACTTAAACTGCTGTGAATTCTTTGTTTTTTTTTTCGAATTTGAAAATAATTCTTGGAAACGTGTTAAATATAAACCTTCGAAATTACTCCTTTCCATTCGAGTTTTTCATAAGGTTGCGGTTCCAACCAGCATGGCGTCCTGGGTATGACGATAAAGTACATCCGCGTCTAGAGTATGACGATAACCTACATCCCCGTCCAGGATAAGACGATAAACTACGTCCAACATCGTCCTCTGTTAAGGAGGTTTTGAGGAGCGTGAAACCAACTCTTAACTGGTGGGTGGTAGCAGTGATTAGGGTCCCAGCTATGGGAAAATAATTAACCCCGAAACTGAGGTAAAATCATTTCAAAACTGTAAAAATAGATTCTAATACCAGAAATATTTTGTAAAAAATTATTACCAGAAATTAATTTTTGAAGAAAAAAAACTATTACCAGCAAAATCCCTTTGAAAAATAATATTACCAGCAATACGTTTTTGAAAAAAAAAAGAAAAAAATATTACCTTCAATACGTTTCTGAAAAATAAAATATTGCCGGCAATACATGTGATTGTACTCAAAAACATGAGTAACTGAAAAATGTTTCAAATATATTTGTATACATACACACCTTTTTATACCAAACTCTCGCTATGAATCTATTTCTAAAATTGGTTGGCATTAAATGACCCACTGATGTTGATATGCCATAAAACAAAACAAACAAACAAAACAAAACAACCAGCATAAATCTTCTTCATAACACAAATTTTCTTTAATTTTCTGCCATATTCTTCTCAAACACTTCACAATTTCTAGCTGCTTACCTATGTTTCTGTTAGCGGCGATAAGCAATGTGTATGCTCTCTTGTTCAAATATGTTTCTCATTGCATGACCGGAAATATTGCAGCAGTGTCTTTCAGAAATTTACTTATAGGTCCTTTTCTACTTCCTATTGTCCTTAAATATTCCAGCTTTCTCATATGCTTGACTCATGATATTCTTAAGATTCCTTGATAGAAGCGCCTGAATTCTTTATATAGTATTTACAGCTATACATAACCCGTAGTTGTTTTTGGTGTGAACAACCTGACCGTCTTTTTCCGTTGATCTACTTGAATCTAGATACGTTCGTGAGAAATGAACGCATTTCTCCGCACAAAGATTCAACATCCGACCAAAGACTCTCTCTTGCAAGACCGAAAAGCCACTAATGCACAGAGGTTTGCTGAGTGTGAAAGAGTAAAAGAAAAGAAAATATTAATAAAGAGCGAGACAAAATAAAAGAACAAGAATAAAGAAGATAGAACAACGATTAGCATGGCATTTAATATTTTCGAAGAACAAATTCGACTGGAAAACAAGAATCCGGAAATGAGCCCAACAAGCGAGAAGCGGTTGATATAGCCAAGTCAACTTTAAATTGATGAGACTGTGATGCCAAGCAAAGCTTAAATTTATAAAATCTATTTACCAGAGAGGATAGTTCACTATAAAAGTCAATGCTTTTATATAAAAAGCTCAAAGAACCTACACTGCAGCGGTGGAAATGTGACTGAAGCTGAGATGCCAGGTCAGAACTAGTAACATTTCATATTCTTCTTCTGATTTTAATTTGTTCTCTAAATATATAGTCCAGCTATATATTCACAGAAATTTGGCAAGGCCATATGGGACAGGAATATACAAAACGCTGTTGAATGATAGACTTATAGATATGTAAGACGGTCTCGGGCGAGAAAAAATTCTCTAACTCGACACAGTTAAAAACTTTCATAGCAGTAAACTTAACCATTGGTTCAATATGAGCAATTTATTGAAAAATATCTGCATTTATTCTGATTTTACTCTAGATATCCATGTGAATATTTTGTGCTCTCTACTGTAGTATATATATATATATATATATATATATATATATATATATATATATATATATATATATATATATATATATATGTACGAAACAACAAAGATAGTCCGCCCTTGCTGCAACGAAAGTAACAAAAAATTCGTATATACTAGACGCGGAAGCGAAAATCGCGTCACAGCTCGTGACGTCCCCTCCCTCATTAGGTGGTCAGTGATGTCAGTTCGCTGGTGGATGCGGGTGCTTTTCGTTTCGCGTGAGTGTTTCTCCTATTCGTTGTTGTGTCTGAAGGAGTACATGTCAGTGACAGTGCTTGGGATGAATGAATGTTTTATACTATTATAGTCCCGCATTGATTTCGGCCATTGAACTGATATTTCTGCCACATTTAGTGATTGTGGGGGTTTTATTTCTAATATTATTTTCTTTAGTGTCTTGTAAATAGATTTTGTTTTCATATTGTATATACTCTTTAGGGTTAGTTTTTAGTATTGTTGTTTTATCCCCCTCCCATTACAGACAATGAATTGTAATTATGGGGACTAGTTAGTATTTTCATAGAGACAAAGAGGTATTATGGTGATTGTAGTATGAAAGTTACGTATGAATGTGTTGTTTTGGTGTAAGGAATATTGTTCGCACGATTGGGTCAGTGTTTGTGGCTAGCTAAGTTATAGTTAAGACAGAAGAAGACCGTCCTTTCCCCCAATTCCCACTTCGGTCATGTGCCACATTTCTATATTAAACAGAATAAATATCGCTTTATTCTTGTTGGTCTGCCAAATATGAAGTATGCCAGTGGGATATTCGTTAAGAGTTCCTAAAATAGAAACGAAATATTTTTTCATTTTGTCGTTTAGAAAAAAGTACCCTCGGCTACAAATTATTTCATTTATTCAAAACCGCTAATATCGATTTAAATTTCCAATAATGTATGAAGACAGAATTTTATAATTTTCGATTGTGTTATGAATGAATAAAATTTAAGCTTATATATATATATATATATATATATATATATATATATATATATATATATATATATATATATATCGAACAAATAACAATAATTTTATATTTAATTGGTTTACGCGACATGCAAGATAAGGAACAGAATTTTTTAAACAATTCAGTTTAAGTTTGATACTGTTAATATCCAACGTTAAAATATTAATTTTAACGATTAAAATTTTTACACGTTCTGGGTATGACGATAGAATACATCTGCAGCTGATCGCTAGATTTTGAGAAGCGTTTTGCCACCTCTTAATTCTTGATGTTCCAAGGTCCACATTGACTCCGGGTTGTACCACCTGATAGGTTCCCAGCTATGGTCAAATAGTTAACCCCCAAACTGGGGTCAAAACACCGGGAAAGTATAAACATATATTTTTATAGTAAAAATGTCAGCAATTGATGTTTATACTAAAACAAATTAGCAGCAGACAATTTTTGGAAAAGGAAAAAAAATATATCAGCAATGCATTCTTTGTAAAAGAAATTACGAATGCTCTTAAGAAAATTAAATATCGGCTTTAAATGAACCAATTGATGTTGATATGCCGTTAAACAAAGAAACAAAATTTTAAATATCAATGATAATTTTTAAATATTTCTTATTGTTTAATATATGGAGATATGTCACCGATGATGGTCCAAACTGCCAATGTGAACAATTAAAAACTATGGAACATCTTGTTTACCATAATCTCGAAGATCCAAACATAACGACCTTAAAATTTAAAACATCAAGGAAGGCTCTGAGTGTAAAACTGGATGGGTGTAATGTAGTGATTCGATCAGAAGAATATTATTTAATATTAAATAAGTGTTTCGAAATGCATTCTCATTCATAGTCATCGATTGAGTTTTTCGTAGGAAATCAGACTTCATTTTTCAAAGAGATACTTCCACCAAAGATACAGACATCGTTATGTATGGGCGTGTTCGTAGCTTAGTGGTTATCATCTAGAGAGCATTGGGAGGCCGAATAAAAGATCCAGCTGAAAACATTGCGGGTGATCTCGCAGAAATGTCACTGGAAAGATTTGAAAACTTCTCTTCCCAAAACATCGGATATAACAGCAACGTATACCGGGCTCTCTATTCTTGGTTTGGAAAATGAATTGCAAACTCTTTCGCAGATGGGGCAAATGAATCTACCCCGTAAAAATGCACTTAATACAGAAATCACAACAGCAAACCCCAGCGTCGTAAAATATTTACCCTATGCACCGCGACACTAGATGTATATCCCTGGTACAATGGATAAAATTTCGGTTAAATTACGCAAAATTAAATTAACACTGACATATATTTGCCAAAATTACACAAAAATAGTTTGAAATAATAAAGATTAAATTTATTCAATAAAATCGCCGTTACTTTCTACCATGGCCTCCAGACGACTTCGGAATCTTCAGCATCTTTTTCGGACAGTTACCTTGCTTAAGTTGGTGTTTGATTTCCATAATTCTAGGCTTCAGTTCTTTGGTGTTTTGTTGGCCTCTTGCTCAACTTCGCCCGACATATAATAATCATGGGGCTTGTAGTCTGGAGAGTCATATGGCCAGATGGAAGGAATGATATGGTGGCAGTAATTGTCTGACACCCATGACTGTGTACTTCTGCTTGTGTGGGACGGTGCAGATTCCTGTTGCCAGGCATAGCAACTTACAGCCGCGATCCTCTTGACTCCGGGTACCAATACTTCTTCAAAGAATTTGATGTAGCGCTCCGTGTTGAGTCTGAGGCCAACACAAAATTTTTTGGAGTACTTTTTTTTTTTTTAGAACGATCAAAGTAAGTTTTCAGAGGTGACGTACCTTCGTAATCACCGCCAGACACAACCAACTCTTTCCGAACTCAGTGCACTCTCCTCAAATTGATAACCAAACACACTCTGAAATGTTCTTATTGGAAGCGAATTCCAAGCAGAACAGCATGACGTTTCCAAGTTTCTGGCGGAGTCGACTGCGCCATACTTCTCTGTTTTCTCATTGGCCCTTCTGTACTGTGCAGTCGACAAAATCGAAAACAAGCAACGAGCATGTGCGAAATTAAAAATATAAAATGGAGACAATTTACACATTTAAGCAGCAATAATTCTTTTAAAATGTTTCAAATTTTGCTCTATGATACGATTTTAAAAGTGGATTTGTTTATACACAGAGATGGATTTATTCCTTAACGTATCCCTAGGCAAAAAGAATTTTGGGGACCCTTCATTACGTAAGTTCGGCTTTCATATTTATATAAAAATATATATGTATATATGGGGCTGATTTGGTGTAAAGCAAGAAACATATCAATCATTTTTTAAAATTAATTTGTGAGCCTTCAAGGGGTCACGTCAGATTTAAAACCCTTTTTAAAGGATCTAATGAATTTAAAAACACACTCTAAAGAGAGTTACCCAAATAGACTAAATTGTTTCAAATTATTTCAAAAGAGCCCCATTAAATCTGAAGATATATAAATCTCGTCTGTTCTTTTATATTTAATTTCATCTGTTTCAACCTCTGCTGCCACCAATTTAAACCTGCCCCCTCAAGCACATGTGTGCATAAATTAAAAATTATAATACACAATTCTACTTATACCTGGAATATTTGTCACTCATTTATTTGTATGAAAATAATGATTTGAGTAATTAAAATCGAATTTTTATTCTAAGGAAATAAATTATAATCACCATGAACACTTAACACTGTTTCTTAATATAATTAATATTTTCTTTTGTTTTTACATTGAGCTCCCTGGATTATATGCTACCTGGAATTATCAATACAAATTATCAAACGCATATATATATTATATATATATATATATATATATATATATATATATATATATATATATAGTTTATATTTTAAATCTCTTTTTATATCAATTTTCACATTTTATGAGAAGTATGAATATTTTTGCATGCAATGTTATTCTTATTTTGAAACAGAATTTCCAAAATAAACTATTAATAATATTTACATCTCTTAAGCTTACATTTTGAGTAGACCATATATTATTTACGAAAGGTTGCAACTGTCCGGTTTCACATCATCAAACTCTACTTAAATCATGTTTACTTCCACGAAATTCAATATATGCAACTTGTAGAATATGTGACATTGATTGAAGCGGGATTTGTGTCTGTCACTGTTTTCATTTTTTTATTTTTCTTTACGACAATAATTAACGTTGCGTCATGTAAGTTGAATTATGTTATGTAAATTTTATATTAGATTTTTCAAATAAATATTGTCACGAAATTCCGAGAAAAAACGAAAGTCTGGAAATTATTCTTTTGCTAATTTTAAAATGATGTTGGAAAACATTCGGATTTTCCAGGTTTTGCAAAAGCAAGATTCTCCACAACGTTCTCTAGGTATTGTTGCAATTATCACCTATTCTTTAGAAACTCCCTTTGATTCTGTGCTATTTTTCTATCATACATTTGCTTAAACATCTCTTCTAACTGCTTACCTGAATTTCTTTTAGCTGCAATATTCACTCTGGGTGTTCAGTTTTCCAAGCCTTTTTCTGATTATATGTCCAGAAAAGTTGTAGCAAAATTATATCCGTGAAAATAAGGGAAAGCTTAAACATTGACGAAATCCAAGAATATATATATATATATATATATATATATATATATATATATATATATAATAGAGTATGTCTCTGTGTCTTTGAGTCAGTATGTCTGTGAATCTGTATGTGTATGTATGTGTGTAGGTATGTGTGTGTAATACGAACAGGCTCTGCGTTATATCAAAATGAAACTGAATTACAAAGTACGGATAGCTGAAACAACTGAAAACAAGAAGGGGCTATATTAAATTAAATATCAGTATAAATATAAACCCTATATTCTGTTAAATATAAATCATATAATAATTCCTGATTTACCAAGTATTAATAGCCTAGTGTGAATAGAACTCATTTCTTAGTTACAAATGATCTGTTAATTAATTTTGTTAACTACTGCAACACCAAGTCGACATACTTTTAGAATGATTTACCATACGTATCTTAAAGATGGCGGTGAAGTACGGATTCTTTTTTTCTTTCTTTTTATGTGACTTTTCCTTTCATGTCGTAGACGATTATGGTTCTCCACTTATCCATATCCCTTGTAGCTCTCAATAAGTTTCGTCTATATGCCACCACCCAGACCATGTTCTGTCACCCACTTTCTTAAGCCCGCCAGTTATGTCATGCGTAGCTTTCACTTGTCTCTCTTTCCTTGTACTGGACTTGTAGATATCATATTCTCTAAGCTTTCCTTTCTCATTACGTGTCATAGAAACTTCAGCTGTCTCTTCCTGATTTTATTTGTAAGCCGTCTCCTTGTTTGCATCCTCTCCAAGAACTCATCGTTGCTCACACACTTGGTTCATACTACTCAGTTGTAATAAATCTAATTATTCATTTATTCGTTCCCTACGGCTTATGAACCCTTTGCATGTTATTTAAAGACATAAAATAATTTTAGATTATAGCACTTTTTTTCTGTGTTTGTTGGGGAGGAGATAATAATGGATGACTGATGCAGTTCTAACTAATTAACATATCTGGATGGGAAAGAAGTGGCGAATTCATACCTTTCCCGATGGTATTTGCGCATAAGTGAATATAACGACTGGGATTAGAACTCGGATCACTTATTTTCAATTTTGAACAGTTATCTATCACACCAACGTAACACACAAGATTACTTCGTATTCCCAGGCGGCACACACTCTGGTGATTACCAAGGTTTTTTTTTTTTTTTTAACTTTGCTGACCGTACAGGAATCAGTGTTTCATCCTTATGTGGTCTTAAATCGCCGTATTATTAATAGAATCACATACTTACATCTGTGGATAAATTAATATGCATTTTACTACATGGGAAAATGTGGTTGTACGATATTCCCGCCAGGCTTCCATAATTTTTGCTGGGAGAGAAAAGGTGAATTCATAGCTTTCCCAATGGTATTTGCGCGCAAGTGAATATAACGAACCCAATGAGAATTGGAACTCGGTTTTCGGACTGACAATTCCGAGCAATTATACAGTACTCTACAAGCATATTTAAGTTAACAACACTCGATATACCTAAGCGCTAACCGATCTAGGTACTGACCATACTAGACGTTACTTATATTCAGTGATCGTACGAGAACTTGTGTTTCAACTTGTTTAAACCTAAATCTAGTGAATCAATTTTCACTAGCACATGCGTTACCTCAGATAAATAACAGACCATTCCGCTTTGAATGCTAAAATATTGAAGAAAAAGAGATGCTATTGTGTTATAAGATGAAAAAAAAATGTGTACATAAGAAACGACGGAAGAAAGTGGTTACAGATTAGAGAAAATGAAAAAAGGAAGATGAAGGGGAAAAGAAAGAAAGAGTTAAGAAAACTGTGAAACATGGTTTTAGGAATAATGCAGATATAGCAATTAAAGAAAGAGGATAATGCGTTATTGTTGTGGTACGATCCACCTAATTTACATAGTGGAGTATCGACCATATAAATATGGGGTTGGTACGAGGGAAGAAGTAAGAAGAGATCCAATCCAGAGACTCTGCCCGACTGCGAGTAATTCAACCCATTCTACAGGAACAGTCTTCCCAAGAATATACCAAAACTAACTGTAAATATTGTGTACCTTTTCCTTGTTTCAATACATTTTGTTTACGTACATTTTGTGTTGTATTATTATTATTCCATGCTTATCCAAGCTTCAACAGTTATGAAAAAAGAACGACTGGAACTTTCGACAGCTAATTCAATCCTTGAGAAATTATGATTAGTCGTGAATTTCAAATGGGAAAACACTAAAGTTTTCAAAGCTACTACTAGTAGAGTATTATTTTAAAATATTATGTTAAACATTGATCACGTCGTTGCATTAAATATATTAATTTGCATTGAGACTAACACCAGACGCTCAATCCCTCTTGAACAAGAATATTATCAAAATGGTCTTTCTGAGAGTTGACAGACACCTACATCATTTTAGCTTAGTGAAGCAACAACATAACACCTTCGTCATTTCTGCCAATGAGAAATCTATAAACCATGAGATATAAACTGCGGTTTTAAATAGGGAAGTCGGTAATACACACTCTGCTCGCAAACTTAAAACTTTTTCGAGCGCAGCTATGAGGAATATCCTTCTTTTTTTTTTTGGTATGGAAGGTATCAAAATGGTGAGAATTTTAAATATGGAAGGTATCAAAATGGTGAGAATTTTAAATATGGAAGGTATCAAAATGGTGAGAATTTTAAATATGGAAGGTATCAAAATGGTGAGAATTTTAAATATGGAAGGTATCAAAATGGTGAGAATTTTAAAATGGAACGTTCAAAATGGTGTATTTTAAATTGGAAGAGTCAAAAATGAAATATAGCACAAAGATATACTTTCAGAATGAGAATGGCGAGAATGGCTCGTCCGGACGTTCACTGGATATAGGTTTAGCATAAATAGTGGTGATAGAGAAAATGCCAAACCTTCTTTTTAAATTCTCACCTGACGCTATTGAATTAATTTGGCAAATATGTATTTTGGAAAGGCCTTGATATTTCTATTATCTACTCTTCTCATTGTTGGATAAATTAGTAGTGAAAACTAGGCATTTTGGTAAGCATGATCTATCTGAATTCAACAAAATATTGCTATAACATCTATTCTACGGCTTCCGTTATGCATTTAGAGATTCTTTATCTCTGTCTATAAAAGGCAGGATATGTGTGTGTGTGTGCAATGAATGCACGGCCGCAATTTTCGACGGATTTGCACCAAAATTTACATGCACATGCTCCAAGTTAGCGGAAAAGCCAAGACTGACTTGGCATTTCCTAACTCCCATCGATAGTGGAAATAATCGATTTTTTCATTCTTCTACGGCAGTTTTAATGTAGTTTGCGTCCATTTTCTACTGGCCAGAGTGAGTGCCGATAGCTGGCTGCCACGAATAGGCAAGAAGATTTTATTTGCCAGCGTGAGAGCCAACACCTGAGTGACACGAATGTTAACTAGCATGCTAGCATGCAAAAAAAAAAATCGATAGCTGCATTCGTCACAAGTGGGAAAGATTGAAATCTGCATGGAACTTTACTCCAATTGGCTCATTTGCTTGCTTAAACTCAACGTTGATTCTGTTTCCGCAGAACTGGGTTGGCTCTGAAAAAGTATTTGTTGTTAACAATCTTTTTTCATTCGGTTTTTCCAGTTACGGATTTTTTTTTTAAAGCTGATCGTTTTGTGTTCATTTTGTTTAGTTCTTTTTTCGTAACAGATTTAATGTTTAGTATAGAGCTTAGAAAAAAATCGCAGTGTGATGTAGGCAAGAAGTAAGGCATGTAGCAACATCAGCACGGCAAGGGCACTCCTTTAAAGGCAAGGAAGAGCAAAAATATTTTAAGTAAAATGATAGCGATTGCTGTATGAGTCGTACGATTTTTGAATCAAGCACGGTAAACGTCGGACCGTGCTGCTTGTAAAATATAAAAAGAAACATGTGCAGTGTTATTGATCCTGACCTGGTAACTTAGCTTCATTCAGTTTTCAGTAGATTCTCTTTACTTTATCTATAAATAGTGTCGTGGTATTTTTTATAATGGTCTTTCATCTTCGCTACCTAGACTTGATGAATTTAATCGCATTGCCAAATCGGCAGTGAAGTCTCATCATTTTACAATTGAAATAGCTAGATGTAACCATAAGTTCTATGTTAAAAGTTTATTTTCTCCCTCCTTCCCCTTGTAAAGGTCTCTTCCGGTTGCTTCCTTTCAGGACAATTAGCACGGCAGATTATTTTAGTGAGATTATCAAGACTATTTAAATATATAGCAGGAGAACCAGATCAGATGGTAAAGGAATATTAAAATTATTGAAGAATGGTACACTTATAAATATGTTTGATAGATTCGAGAAAAAAAATTCTGCAGCATGTTAGAGGAAATCAACGTTCCGTGCTGCAGACCTAATTGCAAAACGAAATTCATTTTCTGGCATCGTTATCCACATCAGTCCCATTATCGTGTCTGGGCGGAGGGTCATTGTCTAGATGAGCATATGACAGTCTTTCTCCGTATGTCTCGGTTGCGTAGCAATACTTGTGTCACGATAAATGATCTTCCCGCCTACTTAATGATGATCCAAAGCCCATTTTGACATCTGCCTGATTCTTCTTTTGCATCAGGTGTTACCTGAAAAGAAGTTAATTATTTTGCTTTAGGAGATGTTAGTTTTTGAAAATAGACCTTATCTTAAGAATATACGTCATTTGTTTACGTCCTAAATAAAGATTATTTAAAGGGAAATTTATTAATGTATTTTAAGAAAAAAATACTTTTTTTTTTAAAAAGTAAATACAGCCTTAATATCAAATCTATATCTAGATAATTCTGTATTAATACTATTTTTTTTTTAATATTTAACTTTCTAGGTAGCCTTGATTGGCCTTGATATTTACAGTAGAATGGATTCTCGTTGTCCTTTTTTCGGTAATTTTATTTTGACCGCTGTGAAGACAATGAGAAAAAATCTAGTCATTTCCAATACGCCATGTTAAATATCAAGAGATAGAGCATGTCTAGTAATTACGGAAATGCTTTATCCAAGCACGGAAGATGCGACACCGTAATCCGTAATTAAATAAAAGTAGCGTATTTTCAGGCTTACAAAATGCCCTTGTTTTTCATTAAAATATCCTGAAAAGTAAGTGTGCGTCTTCTAAGCCGAATATAAAGCAACGCAAGTAATCTTGAACGGTTACCTAATTGGTTTGACTGATAGGGACTTGGATCTGTATGTTGAGTCATTACACTAAAATTTTAGCCATCTAATTCATTTTTTTATATGATGTAAACTCAGTACTTAGCGCTTACAAGTATTTCCAAGACTATAAAGCTTCCTGGAGCCGAGCCACAAGCTTAAACATGCTCTGTTTATTAGCAGCGGCGGGAGTTTTTCTGCTCTTGACCAAGTATGTCATAGCCATAAAAAAAAAATCGGTCGAGTGATTAATGTAAGCAATACATGGCACCAGTATGTGAAGGACGCATAGTGAATGTGTTGTTGTTGTATGAAAATTACTTTTTCTTATAAATTTATTTCCAATATAAGGGTGCGTCTTCCATGCCGCAACGTCTTATACGACGGAAAATACTGTAATTCATGTAGTTGAAAATGTAGTGAAATTGCGTTATTTTCACAATCATCAATAATATATTTACATCCAGACTCAATACAGAATATAACGTTTCATCAAAAAAAAAAAAAAAACGACCCTGATTTCAAAATATACCTTACAAATATAAAAATTTCGTTAGAAAACAAAAATGCGTGATGAAATGTTATGTCATATCGGTTCTCCTGTATGGCAATGAATGTTGGACATTCGCATCACAGATAAAGAGGTGACTTGAAGCAAAAGAACAATTGCTCTACAGAAGGATACTGAGAATTTCATGAACAGAGCGTGAGACTAAACTGAAAGTTTTAAGGAAAACTAAAACAAAAATTACGTTTATGCTTAGAATCAGAAAGAAGCTGTTAAAATGTCGAGGACACATCATGAAGAAAGAAGTCTTGAATAATTTATCATTCACTAAGCAAGGAAAAGAGACAGAGAAAATGTAAAATGACCAGTGTTATCTTGCTAAATTAAAACATCTGAGGGATAATACACAAATTGTTTCGACAGTTAATGTCTTGATGATTATCGGCTAAATGAAGTGGACTTGAAAAAACATTTCAGACGACCCTGACAATGAGGGTCACTGAGTAGACCAAGACTAGGTTCTCGATAAATTATATTTTTAGACAATGATGACAAGACAAAGAATGTTATTCGCTATAAAACAGTGGCTCTGAGGAGCAACAGACAGAGAAAAGCACAGAATGGAAAGAGACCACTAGTCCCGACGTGTAAAGGAAGAGGCGACCGTTACACTGTTCGTCATACTCGCCTCATCTGATTTACAGCATAAGGTTACAACCGAATAAAAAGTTGTTTATTGCTAGAATCAAGTTTTTGTTTTGTGGGTAACGATCTGGTCAAAAAATTATATTTTAATCCTCAAAGCGTTTGACAGGTAGAAGCACAAGGGAGTCATAATGAATACAAGAAATGCAGTCGGAATTTCTAGAGCCCACCACGAGGAAATAGGTCGTAGAAAATTAAACACAAACAGGATATATTTAAGGAAAAGCGTTAAAGGAAGGACATAAATAAAGACCCTGACATCACCTGACATAAATAACGATTTACACAAGACGAAAGAAAGACGATTGAGAAAGATAGACATGTTTTACTTATATGACAAGAATCCTGGTTATGACAATAATCTGCATCCGGCAGCTATGCCTTTTTTTTAAAGCATTACGCCCCGAGCAAGACGTGAAGTCACTAGGATGCTTGGGGTTGCAGAAGATTTGGAGCGAGAGCAGATAGGAGTGATAGAAGAAAGGATGAGGAGAGTGATAGTGGATAGATCAAGGTAACTGGAGATGTCGATTGACATTACATTTGAATAGTTGGGGATTATAGCTCTCAGGGAAACATCAATAGGGAAGAGTGTTCCACAGGCGAGAGGTGCGAGGTATGAATCTATTGGAGTAGAAGAGACGGCTACATTTAATAGTTTCTACAGCGAAAGGGTGAGAGCGGGATGCCAGCCTCGTTGGGCACTTGAACTCACGAAGACTGGGAACCAGTGAAAGCAACTCATCGGAGCAATTACCATGAAACTATTTGTAAAAAAGACAGAGAGAGGCGACGGCGTGTCTGTGAGAGAGCAACTGTCTCTGACCGAAGATTTTCAGGAGCGTGGAACCATCTCTTAATTGCTGTCGTTCCCAGGTTCACCCTAATTCGGCTTGGTAGCACCTGTTAAGGCGCCATCTGTGGGCAAATAGAGAACCCCCAAACAAAGACAAAACATACGAAAGCATAAAAGCATAAAAATATATATATATATATATATATATATATATATATATATATATATATATATATATATATATATATATATATATATTTAAATTTTCAATAATAATAAAGTTTAAAGCAAAATGACCGAAAATAGATATTTATATTAGAATTAACAATAATACATATTTTTACTGGAAAAAAAAAACAACCATGCATTTTTACAGGAAAATAACCAGCAATACATTTTATAAGAAAATGATCAGCAATACATTTTTTATAGGAAAATAAACTACAATACATTTTTACAGGAAAATCAGCAATACATTTTACAGGAAAATAAACAACACATTTTTATAAGAAAATGATCAACAATACAGTTTTACAGGAAAATAACCAACAATACATTTTTAAAGAAAATTAACTAACAATAGATTTTTACAGGAAAATAAATAAAAATATATTTTACAAGAAAATAGTCAACAATTCATTTCGCAGGAAAACAACCAACAATATATTTTTACAGGGAAATAACCAACAATACAATTTTAAAGAAAAGTAACTAACAATAGATTTTCACAGGAAAATTAACAACAATACATTTTTATAACAAAATGATCAACAATATATTTTTACATGAAAATAACCAACAACACATTTTTACAAGAGAATAACAACAATAGATTTCTTCAAGAAAATAACCTACAATACATTTATAAAGGGAAATGATCATCAATAGGATTTTTCTGTAGTTGAAGCCATGCATTTGCGTTCAAATTTATATAGCGGAAGCCATAAAATTGTGGGCAATATATTTTTTTTTCGGCATTAAACAACCACAGAGATTGATATGATGCTAAACAAAATAATCAAACTAACCAACCAATCATGGAACATGGAAGAGACACAACACACAGAAGAAAAAACAAATATATAGAAAAAAGTTTGGACCTTCTATTTACGTTTTAGTAAAAGCTTTGTTATGGTTTTTACATATCGATGGATTTTGTTTCATAAAACCCTCTTCATCTTTAAATCATCAACTAAGTCATTATGTTTTTTTTTATTTATTTTATTTTCATTCAGATTGGAAATAGATTTGCCAGACACAGAAAAGAAATGATATAACTGCTATGAAAGTTGAATGTTGCTGAGGTTGTCGGGAAGTTAAACACCCGGTTTACACTCTGATTTCACCCACGATGGTAACGCAAAAAAAACAAAACAAAATAAAACAAAACAGATAAACATAACAATGTGAGTAATATTAGATAAGAAATTGTCCGGATGGTGTTATAGATAGCCAGGCTGGACGAAAAGCAAGCAAAGCATGAAAAGATATTGAGGGGCAACGGAAAAGAAAGCAGTGAGGAAAAGGAATTCACCGGAAATGTTCGGCGCCATAATGTCTGCCATTGCCTGAAAAAGAAAATGGGCGGGAAGAAAAGACGACTGATCTCTATTTATTCATTTTTTATATAAAAAGATGAGATATCCGAGGTTAGACTGAATTTTGCTTCAAGGCGCTTGCTTTTATTTTATTTTTTCATCTTAGATTGATAAAGAAACAACGATTGTAGACATGCTCGTCTGCCGCGCACATCATATCATTTATATATATATATATATATATATATATATATATATATATATATATATATATATATATATATATATTTCTTTATATATATTTTTTAAACATACATACATATGTAATTCATATAAATGTATATATGCGCAGATATACACGCGTTATATAATTACAGAGTTAGATTGAAAAAAATGAGTTTTGTAGAATACAGTTTTATCATAGACTTGCATATACATTAATCTATCTCTACCTATATATCTATCTATCTATCTGTACACACACACACACACACACACATATATATATATATATATATATATATATATATATATATATATATATATGGGGGGAGAGAGAGAGAGAGAGTAGCTTCAATATAAGTAGCTATGAAATAAGATTAATGTCCTTGCAAGTACAAAATGGCAGCGATTAGTAATGTCGCTGCGTTCATAAATGATTTTGAAAAGGGCTTTGTCTTACCGTGTTCCTTCAATGTGGATTATAAAATGATGATGATACGAATAGTTTATGTATATATATACAGTCATACACAGATATATATATATATATATATATATATATATATATATATATATATATATATATATATATGTATGTATGTATGTATGTATGTATGCTGAAGTTGACAGTATGCAATGTTGGTTATTATGAATACATATTGTGTATCATTGAAATCATTATAAGAATTATATTCGATAACGAGCATTTCTCTGATATGAATATCTGTGTGAGTATCTCTCACTCTCTGTACAACGCACAGCCACAAACATACTGACACACACGCAGATATACATACATACATACATACATATATATATATATATAATCAGTTTATTGACGATCGCTAAAGCGTGAAACCCAGGGTCACAAACTCACATCTATCCAACCATATATATATATATATATATATATATATATATATATATATATATATATATCAGATAATATATATTTCTACATATCAAGAAATGTATTGAGGAAATTGTAGGATAAACTGTAAAAAGTTTCCTTGTGATGTGTTTCGGCTTTGTCACACACACACACACACACACACAGACATATATATATATATATATATATATATATATATATATATATATATGTGTGTGTGTGTGTGTGAAATGAACAATAAAATCCAAAATACATATATGCAATAAAGTCACCATAGAGTTGCTTATAACAAAAGACAAATCACTAAAGCAAGTTGTTTGCAGTTCGAACAGTATCGATAATTAATTTACTATTGGTTTCCATAGTAAATTTATTGTTTTAACCAGTATTAACTAGAACCTCTTGAATTAAAACATTCTTAACTCTTGATTAATTGTTTTTTTAATTTTTATTGTATGTAACAGTATAGTCTTTTCATCTTTTTTTATATATATATATATATATATATATATATATATATATATATATATATATATATATATATATGAAAAAGACGAAAAGACTAAAATTCAAACGTTCATAACATCAATTAAACGAGGGCTCACTATAAGAGTAGAACAATAAATATATATTATAAAATGTTTCATTAGAACATGCAAGTTACTACTACAACAGTGCATGTTTTGTTGAAATATTTAACACATCTCCTTACGTAAGTTAACATTGATGGTAATAAACCATTTTATTTAAAATTCGGGAAAATGTTCCCTGAAATGCGAATTTTTCTGTTTTAAATAAAAATAAAATAAAATAAGAATGCAAAATTGAATATAAGAAATCGATATTGATTTCGTAATATACGAAGGAATATATGACAGAAAAATTCGAAGACCCATTGAAATAGTCAAATTTCAATGATAACCAAACAGTATGAATCTAAGCATGCTAATAGGTTGGCACCTCTTGCCCAACCTTTCCCTGTCGAATCGGTTATATGTAGCCTTTTCTTATACTCCATCTTCTTATTGCGCACTTTCCGACAGTGGAACTCTCTTCTTATTACTTGCTACCCTGATAGCTACAACCTTCAAATATTCAAATGTAATGTTAATCGACATTTCCTTATGCCCTGCTATTGATCCCCACCTTTCTCTTTTTTTCCTTTCCCCAACACCTCTCTTTAATCTTGCTCTCAGTTTTTCAATCCCTTTGCGTCCTAGTGACACTAACGCCTTGCTTGTGGTGTTATGGCCAAAAAAAAAAAAACTTCCATAACACAAAAGAATTAAAGAAAATATCGTTGTAATCTAAGAAAAGAATGCTAGATTTCTGTCTGATGTCTCTCCTCATCCTTCGTGAAGAGAAGACTTGAGGCAACAGAGCTTTGTTTCTACAGACGGATGTTGTGAAAGCTACGGGGAGTATGTGCACATAGAGTCTGTTGTAAGAGGAAATTACTCATATTTAGAATCAGAAAATGGTAGATGACAGTTCGAAGTCTTATAATGAGAAGAGAAATCTTTGAAAATAAGACATTGACTGAATAAAAATGAAGGCAAGCGCGAAAAACCGAATCTACCGTTCGAACATGATTAGAATATTGCTGCCACAGACGATTCAGTCCACCTGCTCTATATGCAGAGACTCTTGATAAAATCCAAAGAGATATCAGCAATATTATTGGTACTGACCTGGCGTCTCGGCTTCATTTATTTCACACTGACGTAAAGGTTATTCTTATGGACTTTTCTATAAATATTTTCTTGATAATTCTCCGGATGAGCTCTTCTCTCTGGTACTAAATGTCTCTGCCATATTTAGTGATTGGGGCGGGATGGGTTATTACTAATCTTATTTTTCTTTAGTTTCTTGTAAATAGTTTTTTGTGTTCATATTGTAAATACTCATTGGGGCTAGTTTTTAGAATTGTTGTTTTATTCCTCTCCCCCCACAGACAATGAATTGTAAATATGGGGACTAGTTGGTATTTTCATAGAGACAAAGAGGTATTATGGTGATTGTAGTATGAAAGTTACGTATGAATGTGTTGTTTTGGTGTAAGGAATATTGTTCGCACGATTGGGTCAGCGTTTGCGGCTAGCTAAGTTATAGTTAAGACAGAAGAAGACCGTCCTTTCCCCAGTCACGTTTTCGGCCTTGTGCCACATTTCTGTAGAAAACAGAATAAATATCGCTCTTCTCTCTGGTACATAGACATAATGAATTTAA
The DNA here is from genome assembly GCA_903632075.3 of Acanthosepion pharaonis. Classification (NCBI taxonomy): domain Eukaryota; kingdom Metazoa; phylum Mollusca; class Cephalopoda; order Sepiida; family Sepiidae; genus Acanthosepion; species Acanthosepion pharaonis. The sequence goes on from CAHIKZ030000465.1 coordinate 273,279, forward strand.
TTGCAGTAGTATAGGGTGGTCTGAAAATTTGTCACCCACTACCAAAGTGTAATGAGAACAATAGAATAACAAGTAATACAGGAATACAGTGCACATGTAATTGATTCAATTTATTCACTTTCATTGAGGCCGTAGATTAGCAGTAGTGTCTCATATATTTACGTTTGAATTAGATAGATACAACCTTAAGTTTTATGCTAATAGTTGCTTTTCTAGCGCTTCTCGCTTGTGGAACTGACTTCCAGGTCCATAGTTCCCAGCCAACTTTAATGTTCAAAAAATTAAATGCAATATCAATTGCTATCTGCTGTCCTCCTGTTTACTCTTCGTTAATAATATTTATCTCAGTTTGTCTATATTTCTCAGATGAGGTATTATGTACATTATTTACATTATTCGGACTATTGTCCTCATCTTTGTCGCCATATTTATCACAACGTTTCGGCCGTTGTACGCTCTGGCCTTCTTCAGGTGGTTGAACTGAACCCTTTATTTCGCTCACTGGGGTAGACTGTTCTAGTTCCACGTGCCATGTTTGATGGATGTCAGTTATCAGTTATCTCCTGTTAATTTCCTTCTGAAAGTTATCCACTGCCTTAACCGGGTATTGAACTCACACTCTTTGGGTCCTGTCACTCGATCTAACCAACGCCTGTATCCACTGTGCGATGTGTCCTTGAGGACACATGGCACAGTGGATAAAGGCTTTATTTATCTCCTCTAATTATTCCACATACAGTAAACGCTTGTGTTTTTGTTCCTTGCTTGGGGTGAAGTAAATTAAAAAAGTAAAAATACCTAGTGTACTTGGAAAAATCGATGATATGACGCTATGATGATGATGATATATGGTAGGGATACTTAAAACGCAATTACTTAAACCTACAAGTGGCACGAAGTTGTGGAGAGCCATAACCACCCACGTCTCGAAGCGACAAAGCACACAGAGGAAGAAGACATTTGGCATTCTCTGCCATGAAACTAATCTCGTCCTGCGTAATCATTCATCAAATCCTAACATATAAACTTTTACAAAGAACAGCCCAAATCATGTTTATGGTATATCCTCAGAGAAATATATTGATTGTCAAAGGCTTTCGAGATGAACATGACACGAAGGAGGCGCCCCTGAAAGTCTGAAGTGTCAAGTAATTAATTTGTGATAACGATCGTGAATATTTACCTGGATCCGTTGAGGTCTCAGTTTCGCTCCTCCCAGCTATTTTGAACAGAAAGCCGGCATCCATTTGATATTAATAACAATTCAGACAACATGCATAAGGCCATATTCTCTCATGCCTATGATCTTACACATCTCGTTTGTGGAGGTCTTTAACGTGACCCTCATTAGAACGATCATTACGCTGAACATTTCAGAGTTTACAAAGTGGACACGAGCCAAAGTGTATCGGACAATTGCTCAGTGTTAAACTCGACTTGTCAAGCCGACACATTCCCTTGGTAACGACTTCGGAACATCTTGCTTCGGGTCGAATAAACTCACCTGACATATCCTTAATGAGATTTACGCATCCGATAGAGATATTGAGTTTGGCATGAGGGCATTTTTCAGATTGTAGCGTATATAAAGATGTGGTTTCGCCAATTTTGCAAAACTGTATGGCATTGTTAAACTGTTCGCATTGTCCGAACTGTTATCTTCATCTTTACTGTCACATCAACGACGTTTCGACTTCTATATGCTCTGGCCTTCTTCAGGTGGTGTTTGTTGGAATTTCGTTCAAACCCTATATTTTTTCTGCGGGTTTAGATTGTTCTCATTCCACGTGCCAGGCCTTTGCATTTTTCAGTCTTAGATAACTCACCTTCATCTCTCTCTCGTTTCGCCTTCACTCCGCTGAGGCCAGTGGATGAGAGCGTTAGTTGAATGATCCAAAAAGCGAGTTGAGTCAAAAAGCTATGAGCTCCATCATTGGCCTCAGTGGGGAAAACAAGTACTGTGAGAGTTATCATGGGGAATTAAAAAAAAATACTGAGATATACAAAGGCATGGTACGTGAAATCAAAGAAGTCTGTTGAATAAAGGGTTCGGCTCGACTATCACCTGAAGATGAACGGAGCTTAGAACGGTCGACGCGCCGTGAATGTGACAGTAAACATGAGAACAGAATTAATCACTTGACACTTCAGACTTTCAGGGTTGTAATTTCCGTGTCATCTAGATCTCGAAAGCCCTTGTCAATTAATATATTTCTCTGCGGATATCCCATAAACATAATATTAATAGCCAATATGCCTCATCTCAGAAATATAGACAGATGTATCGCATGTGTTCATGACATGTCAGCAAGTTTTGAAAAATCTTATTTCCATAAGTAATTTGAAATAACCTATTGAAAAGCATCCCGTTAAATATACAACACTGTCTTATCAAATAATCTACCTATACTTTATTTTATCTATCGTGTATCTTCACTGAGTTGGTGACCATGAATAGACAGTGTCCTGGGTAAGACGATAAACTACATCCGGCAGCAAGGTCTCTGATCAAGAGGTTTCGAGGAGCGTGGAACCACCTCTTAATTGCCGATGTTCCCAGGTCCACGCTCACCCGGGGTGGTAGTACCTGTTAGGGTCCAAGCTATGGGCAAATAGATACAGTAAAACCTGTCAAACTTACCAAAGTTGGGACCACAAAAAAGTTGGTAAGTTTGACAGTATTGGTAAGTTTGACAGAGAAAAATTTTTTTTTAGAAAAATTCACCTAATAACCCCTAGACACGCTTAAAATCCAAATCAAATAAAGTTTTCTGTACTCGGACACTTTTTTTCTTTCTTAATACTTGCTTTCTTCTTGATTAATGATTTATATAAACTATAGTCATCCGGTGTCATTTCACGCTGGGAAATGTATAATAAAAGTTCTTCTATAACTTCTAAAGACTTTTGTGTGTTATTATAGGTGTTTTAGTTTCTTTAATCTCTTCTTCTGACTCATTACTCCCAATATTGTCGATATTTTTTTGAGTTTTCTATCTCATAAACTTCCTCTTCAATTTCATTGTTTTCGGTGTACTCTATTGAATTGAAGCCCTTTAAATCTAACCCATCTAATATTTTCCCTTTTTCGATAAACCTTGCGTAATTTGAGTAGTCTTCGAGGTGTTCTTCGTCGATATTGACATTAAAATCGGTGTCAGTATTTTTTTCTCCCTTGAGGTGTTTAAAACAATTCTTTATCACTTTTTTAATCACTTTTTCCCATGCCATATCCGTAAAAGTGATCACATCAGCAAGATTTATTTTTTTATAGCTCTCATAAACACTATCATCACCTTCAATCATTTCCAGGATTTTATCAAATTTAATTCAATTGAAATGGCTTTTGAAGGACTTAATAATTCCTATATCCATAGCTTGTAAGTCAACAGTACTATTTCTTGGGAGAAAAACAAGCTCAATATTAGAATAATTTTTTAGAGATTTATGAGCTGGACAATTGTCAAGCAAAAGTACATCTTTTCTGTTGAAACGAACAAGATCTTGATTCCATTGATCTAGCCAATCAGAAAAAAATAGTAGACGTCATCCACGCTCTTTTTGAACAAACATAATTTACTAAGTTTATCCCTGTAAAATTTTTAAAACATCTTGGTTTCTTAGTTTTACCGATCAGCATCGGCTTATGTTTGATGGATCCTGTCATATTCGAACAGAGCATTATGGAAACTCTATCTTTAAAATGTTTATATCCTCTTCGTGCTGTTTGGCAAACTGATTTAGATGGAATCAATTTATAAAATAATCCGGTTTCATCCATATTAAAGAAATTTTCCTCACCATAGATGCGGATTTTTTTGTCAATTTGGCTAAGAAATTCATCGTGGTTTTTTGGTTCCTCACAGTATGTTTCTCCATGTAGAGGTTTGAGAGACAGTTTGTGTCTTTTTTTAAAGCTCTGGAGCCAACCATTTGAGGCTTTAAAATCTTCTATTCCATTATCTTGTGCAATCTTCTTTGATTGTGTCATTATTGTAAAATCATCAATAAAACCGCCTTTTGAGTTTATTCGCGAAATATAACTTGATAAAGCGTCATCAATAATTTTATATTTTACGGGCCTGTACGATTTATTTTTTGGCAATGTATGACACTCACTTTTGATTTTACTCTTAGTATTTATATAATTTTGGACAGATCTTCCGTCAATCTAAACTTTGAACTTTTTAGAGAAAAACAGGGCGATTTTAGCCGCCTTTTCCCCGGATGTTTGTTTTTATAGTCCACTATCTCTGCTTTTGTTCAATTGTCAGTATAGTTGGCTTTTTTTCGATCATAAGTTGCTTTTTTTGAAGGATGGCATGATTTTTTTTTCCAAAAAATGTTGCGTAAGTTTGACAAATGGTAAGTTTGACAGGTTTTTTTAGTAAATCCAACAAGGCCCTCAAAATTCAAGTAAGTTTGACAGAACGTAACTTTGAGGGTGCGTAAGTTTGACAGGTTTCACTGTAACTCCAAACTGGAGTCGAAATGCTATGAAAGTACAAAAATAGGTTTTCATACCCGTAATATATTTGTAGAAAATTATTACCAGGAATGAATTTTGAAGAAAATTTTATTACCAGCAACATAGTATCACTAGCAATATATGTATATATTTTTAAATATTACCAGCAATAAAAATTTTGTCGACATTAAATAACTCATTGAGGTTGATATGCCTTAAAACAAACCAAACCAATGAACATACACATGTTCCTTTCGTTAAAGCTTTTACTAATGCTAGTATTTTTAATATTCCATAGATTCATAGTTCTACGATGTATTAGGAAATGCTCTTTAAGCAGGTTACTTGTTATTTCCTCTTCTCTCTCTTGCCTTCAATATGTCTTGGGATTTTCAAATCCTCTAAGCCTTCTTTTCCGATTATTTTTCCAAGATATTTACACTGTTCTATATCGTATTCTAAACGCCTTTTGTTCCCATTTTACATAAATTTTCTTCGTTACTCTCATGCTTCGTCGAAAATATTCTTAGGATCTTTCGGTAGAATTACATCACTTTTTCAAGACTCCTCTTCATCTGTGAGGAAATTGTCCAATATTCTCTGAAATATAGGATCATTACTATTATTAAGCAGTTCAGCGCACTTTCTATTGTTTCTAACAACGTTCTCTCGTTTCTTTATATCTATTTTAGAATTTGAAAGGCTTCTTTTGCATTTCCGGTGTACCTTCGGAATATCTGTGTCGCATTGTCCGTCGACTGATTAAAACAGTTTCAAGGAAGTTAATTTTCTCTTCTAGCTTGAATTTGACAAATCTACAACGTATCTCGAAACACTGTGTCATCCATTTACTAGCTAATAAATGTTGTTTCATTAAGACGGATTATATATAAGAGTATTTCATTTAGACTGAACAAAGTCAGCAGCAAACAAATAAGTGTTATTTGTGAAAATTTAATTATTTCTCTATTGAATCATGTTATTTAAATCAAGGTAATTATGTGAGAAAAATATTGTCGTCCAAACATCCACCAAATCTGGAAGAAAAAGAAAAAAATGATTAGACGCTTAAATTTAATTCACATTTAAAGTCAATCCCAGTTACTGGAACACCCTTTATATACTGTCCTCTTGGAAACGACGGTTAGTCCATTAGCAAACTTCCTTTTAAGGCATTGCGTGGGAAATCCTATAGTTTTCAGCCCTACGATATATCACGTTGAAACACCGATTCTCTTAAAATCACCGATGTTAGGCAATGTCTAAGCTGGTCAGTACCTACATGAGTGACCGCTCGGAAATAACGGATACTGTAAGCTTTTATGTTGGACTGGTGTAATGTAAAACGTTTCTGGACGGGAAATCGGCTAGACGTGTTCTAATTCCAGACACCATTTCCGTGGCACATTAGGGTCCTAGCGGCACCACATGTACTGCAGGAGTGGTATTTCTTGGACAAGATAGCTTGACGAATTCCAACGCTCTTCAGGCCGGTTTGAATTCATAGTTTTCCTCTTCCAGCCAAGACTATAGAACCCAGCCTGTCTTGCTATTTACCCATAGCTAGGAGGAGAAAAGGAGTCATGGCCTTTCAAAGGTATTGAATGGATCCGACTGGAATTCGAACTCGGCTCTCAGATTCCTCAATTCGAGCCACTATCCTATTATTCCAATTCCAGTCAGGTGTTTTATATACATTTACGCGCAAATATCCTTGGGAAAGATATGTGAGCTGTTCTCACAGGAGGCATGAGTGTAGTAGTAGGATTTCAATCTGTAATATACTATTATCCCAAAATATTTCTTAGAATCTGGATGGATTTTTGAATTTAAATAACACGCCAAAGGTTGATAAGCCGTAAAATATCAGTCCTGTATTTTTCTTTCTATGCCTAACATCAAACACAGTGGTAATTTATGCGTCTTATGTTTCTACGATTGTGCTCAAGGATAGTGAATAATGATTACACTGTCTTGTTCTCTTAGTCTTGCTTTGTATTATAATATAAGTATTTGTTAATCTACACACAGGAATCGCAACTATAGTAACTATGAAAACATCACCTTCAGCATCCATCCAATGACCGGGTGTGGTTGTAAGTTCGCTGTGGATTTCAGCACCTGCAACTTCATATATTTGTGTTTAACCCCGGAGCGGTATTCATTTGTGTATAACGTGTCTTGGGCAAGTAGACTTGAAAGAAGCCTTCCCTGTACATAACAATCTACAGATAAGATCATTGAAATTGTAGGCTCACCTTGGAGAGTGACAGGTGGCCGTCGATTCTATCTAAGATCAGGATGCCAACCACCCAGTGATGACGTGTCATCACCGCATTGGCTATAGAAATCAGTCTATACCATTGTACCAGATGAACATTGAACTAATCTACACTTTGATAGGTCTTGTTTGTAATCTTCGTTGGGTCACTATTCGCCTCACCAGAAAAACAGGAAGGAGAGTAGATAAACTTAGCAATATTACAAGTCCAAATGATTTATATATTTAGAGAACTTTTTTTAAAGACCAAGTTGCACACGTAGCAGATAATTGTAATATCTATATTAATATAAAGAGTAAAACAGTTATTTTATTCACACTGGTTTAAAATAAGAGCAGAAGATCCATCGATTTTTAAATCGGTTATCAATTGTCTATTCAGTAAGTACTTTTCAAAAACAAGATCTTTCAGAATTTCCCATACATTCAATATTTATGAAAGTAGTTACAACGAAATTCACTTAAAAATATTAATAATCACATTCTAAGTGCTTTCAACATACATAAGGATTTAGCATATATTTTTTTATACAGCAATAAGTGTAAAAGATCTCTGAGAAGAAAAATTCCCGTTCTTTAATGAATTACTACGAATGTTATCATAAAACGGACTGGTGATATGTTTCTTTGAAAAATATTACAGGCACTAGATTATTGGTTTTTTTTTTTTTGGTTTTTTTTTATAGTAGTTCCGTTTTAAATATGAAATTGTTATGTTGGATATATGCGATATGCCAAAATTTTACCAAGATTCTGGTTTTCAAAGAAGCGCTCTAAAATAAAAGTTGTGCGTCTTTTTTTTTCAAATCTAATATGCGTTATCTTTATGAATGTTTATATCAGTTATTCAAAATTAAATAAATATTAATCATATATTTGAAGATCTACAAAAAAAAAAATATAAAAATTGCAATGAACTTGTAGTGGAAATCTAAAAAGAATGTCACAAGAATACACAAAGAAATCCAGTTTTAGTTGGAGCCATCGGATTGATATATATATATATATATATATATATATATATATATATATATATAAAAGGTAAGGAATATACAAATACCTTATATTGATTGCACACCTTTTGAGTTTCATGCCGAAGCAATTATCAACTGACGGGATATTTATTTTATCCCTAATATATATTAAATAGTTCTGTTATGTATCATTGAGCACTGTTTTTTTTTCTTCCAGTACAGAGCATTTATATATATTTCTATACGATGGCACACTCGTATATCTAGCTATATTTACCCTTTCGGCTATATATATATATATATATATATATATATATATATATATATAAATATATATATATATATATATATAGTCTTATTAATATTAATGATATTTAATAATAAAAATAGAATAACATTAATAACATAATAATAATTATCATGGGTCCTACATATAACTACAAAATGAGCTCTTCCTAACACAATGTATATTCCGCCTTTCAAGAGTGCTGACCAACCCGATTCCGTTTATACAGGTTCTACGGGCATTTTTGGCCGAGTATACGGGCTCGGGAAACCCACGTTAAACTCGGCCTTGTGCCACATGCAACCCTCGTGGGGGTGGGGCTAGATACCGAATCGAGTCGAGATTTTCGGCTTCAGTCGAACTCTGCTGAGCAGAGAGGAACCGGACCTTCGCTGAAGGGCAGAGTCTCATTTGGGAGGGGTTTATACAGGTTTAGAGCATACAAATCGAGTCGAACCCCGTTAAACTCGGCCTTGTGCCACATGCAACCCTCGTGGCGGGGGGTAGTTAGATACCAAATCGAGTCGAGCCGATAGTAGTACACTCCAAACCAGACTGACAGTCATACTAACACCTTCCACATCTTGTATAATCAATTCATGTATTATACCTTCGTTATCTCCACACTTGTGTTCGTGTTGTTCTTCCTTCGTCCTAACCTGGACATAACAATAATGATAATAATATTAACAATAATACTATTAATATTAATAATACAATAATAATGGTAACAATGATACTAATATGTGTAGCGACCGAATATGAGAAAACTATATTAATCTGGGTCAACGAGCTTGAGTAGGTATTTGTATGTATCATTAAGTCACTTCTTTTGTTTAACAAGTTCAGGTTTTGTTTATATATATATATATATATATATATATATATATATATATATATATATTGTTACGTTAACCCCATATTTGTACCCTCACCTCAGATTTTATAAGTACATTTTCAGTACCTTTTGTATTTGCGACGAAACATATGAATCTTAATTTTTTTTTTATTTCTTAAATATGCAGATTGTGAGATATATATTGTTTTTATAACCAGATGAGTCAGGGCCAGTTCTCGGAAAAGAACCTTCCCTTCTACCCCCATCTCCTACCTGGTCCGCTGTTTGACAGATAGGTGTAAATGTTAACCAGTTCCATAGTCGCTGGTCAAAACAAACGTTGTTTGACAGATAACTGTGGATGATATTAACTGGGTCCGTGAATGACGCATACCTTTTTTTTGGGGGGGCAACACGTGACTCAAAATATAGCAGTTTTCGCTTCCGACGTGTTAAGGTAACAACAACCACACACAGTTGCTGACTATCAGAGGAGTCGGACGTCACCAAAAACCCGTCTTAGCCATACGCCATTAGAAGAATTAGATGCCACCAAAAACCAAAGGACCGACGCGAGATTGTAGATCAACATTGTCAATCCCATCTGTTACTTTCAAAGAAGTGTATAAATATCCTTTGAACAAATTGTACCCCGATAATTGTCAATCGACGTCGATTCCAAACTTATGTAAGTTTCTGCATGTTTTTCCCTATCTTAAAATCTGCTATTTCTGTATTCATATGAATTTCGCCGCATTAGTATCTGTTTAATAATTGGTAACTTATCTCCCCATCCCTTGTATTATTTAGTTTTCTTTTTCTTTTTCTTATATTCACACTCCGTGTATTCTAGAAATAAAATCTTTGTATTGTATATTCTCGTGTTGTCTTCTGTTGTTCTGTGTCTGCGAATTGTTCATTTTTCTCTGCGTTTTACTCGACGTCCGGAATTGGAGAATTCTCCTCCAAACGTTCTTTTTCTTTTATTTTTATATCGAACCTTGGGATCTCTTTACTTATTTTTTTATTTTCTCGTTGCGTCCCGGCTATCGTAGTCCCAACGAAACCCTTGAGCGTAACAATATATATATATATATATATATATATATATATATATATATATATATATATATATATATATGTATGTGTGTGTGTGTGTGTGTGTGTTTGTAGAACATTTAACGTTTTTTTCAGAAATACATAAATTATTTTTCCGCTGAAGTGTTTGGCTTGTGCATTTCATTTTCCAGAACTATTTAGAGAGGGCTGTGCTGTTAATGTATTTGATATTGCATAATGTCATTTGATGTTAAAAATGTCTGTTCCACAATGTAGTAGCTCTAGTTTCAAAAGCAGTCTAAGTGGAACTTCATATTCAAAATTATTACACAGTCGAAACGAGTGTCATTCATTCCCGGGTTTTTAGATAATAAGTGTGGAAACGGTGGAAATAAAAATTGGAGCTTGTCTGAACATTTACCATGTAAATAGTTGTAGATATCAGTAGGCCTGCGACGTGAGATTTGTGGGAGAGATACTGCCGTGTAGAAAATGAAATAGTCTCTCCTGAGACCACGTATACGATTTCGAAATCTGTCAAACCTGGGACTGTGGGAATAGAGCGCATTTAATTTAATCTGATTCTTTTAAATGTAAGCATTAGTAGAAGACTACATGTAAATTCTAGAATGGTAAATTGAGCCGACTATGTATCAGCGGATTGCATATAAGATATATTTGTTTGAAACAAAGGGGAAAAAAATTCAAATAATTAAGTTTTACCATATTAACACCGGATTTTATTTAGATTAAGATCGATTTAATTAAATTAATTTGAATCGATCTGATTTATCCTGCATACAAAGAACAAACGGTATCGGCCAGAGTAACATATAAAATCAATATAAAAATCCAAAAAGTGTAAACTAAATTTTTACTTGCGGAAGCCGACTACTACAAACCACTAATCTCTTAGCCCTATCTTTCCCCAAACACTCTGTCTATCACCTTCATTCCCATTACCAAGCTAAAGTATCCGAAGGGTGTAATTTCTCAATTGGCAGAGCAGGTTTTCGTTCTGATGAGATGAGCATCTCGGTGTTCAAGAAATAAAAATGATAAACGGAATGGTTAATTAATGTCTCGGTCTTCTTATTTTTGTTATAATGTTCTGTAGTCTACATTGAGCTCTCCCTGTATTTATATCCTCCTCGGAATTATTCCTTCCATTCACTAACTGGTAAACGTGTATATATATATATATATATATATATATATATATATATATATATATATATATATATGTGTATGTGTGTGTGTGTAAAAAATAGAGACAAAGATAAAATAGGCCAAACTTTAGATATATTTTCGTATATGACAAACGCTGGGCAATCTCCACAAACATAAGCGATTTGAAGCAATAGAAATGTAGTTCTACAGAAAGATGCTGAGGATTCCATGGATCGAATCTATTAGCGACAACAAGGTTTTTGAGAAAATGGAAACAAAAAGCTCATACTTAACATCAGGAAGAATGTGTGGAAATTTTTGCAACTTGTAATTAGGAAGAGGGGGTGCTTATAAAATCTGATAATATGATGACAAATTGATGGAAAGAGAGATAGATTAAAGCAACGTATAAGATACTTGATGCATGGTAGACCAAGGTTTGGAGGAAATAAAATAGAGACAAAACATATTGAAAGTGATGGAGGGCCATAATCGTATACGTCATGAAACGACAAAACCCCTAAAAAGGAATATATATATATATATATATATATATATATATATATATATATATATAAACGTAAACATAAAAGTCAACACTTAGAGGCGACAGTCTGTTTCATGCTAAACACAATCGACAGGCTTCTAGCAGACTGTCGCCTCTAAGTGTTGACTTCTATATTCACTTTTATATTTACACACGCTCTATCTCTGATATTGAGCACTTTATCCCATAAATATAGCACAGCTTAAGACTATTTCTTCATACATATATATATATATATATAATGTATATGAATAAAAAGAAAGAACAGTAAGATATACAATCCGGTGTTCTTATTCGCTTGAGGATGAAACGGAACTAATGTCTTTAATTTAATTACAAAATTAAATTCGGGGCTTTTTAGCTTCTATTTTTGAAACATGGTTAGAACTGTGTAGCGAAAAAAACATATTTTAAAAATTATTTTTAAATATATATATATAATTATATATATATATATATATATATATATATATGATACTGGGTACCAGTATATGTTCATGCAAGTAAGTGGATTCATTGAGTAAGTTTCACGCTGTAGAAGGCAGCACGAAGTAAAGTGTTACGTTAGGAGACTGTTGGCACGGGTAGGAGGGAATGATAATGCTCATCACGAGACATGAACAGTTTAAAACTGTAACGATTGGGGAAACATCTTCTTAGGAGTCGGTTTCGCTATGCAGTTATACGCGGAATAAAGTTGTTCGAGTAGAACTTATTTCTCACCGATGGAATACGGAGGCAATGTGCAAGATTTGCGACAATGTAAGTGGCATGAGGCATCCTTGTTGTGAAGGTTAGAACAGGTAGAATCAAGGAATGTAGTTCGTCCGACCACTTTCCCTGTAATTAGCGAAAGAGCAAAGAGAGACTTACTACTCCTGTGAGATGGACTTTGGGAGTAGAAAATAATTCCTTACCCACAAAGATTTTTAGATTCTATCGAAGCTGGAGTGTTCGGTATGGGCAGCTACCCCCCAAATATGACAATAGTTCTTTTTGGCTGACCTGTCTCATGTAAAGGTAAAGAATAGAATGTGGTGGCATTACAAAGAGATTTTACCTGCGCCTTTATCGATTACTCGTATGTTTGGTTTCGAAGAACAGGGTGGTGCAAGCTGAGTTTATAATTATTGATCTGCAAGTGTCAATATAGGGAATAAGTCAGTTGCGAGGCTCCTAAAAACTTGATATTCAACAGTGCACCATAAATAATCGTATCAAAATCATCTAAATGTCCTCTCATTATGTTAGATATAGACTAAAATACGTATATACTGAATAATGTCCCAAAAATGAACTTCCGCAAATATATATATGTAGAATGACCGATTAAAAAGCCATTAATTCCTTATGAAATTATTTCAGCAGACGAAAATAAATTTAGCTGATAAGGGCTTCGAAATATCATAATGATATATGTTCTTTTCTACATAAGATTAATTGATCCCTTCATTGCGAAAACATACATGTCGGACCGGTATAAAACTAATGGTGGGCAATACGGTGGTATTATATTCAAGGTTGACACTGGTTTGATAACGGCTGAAAAGCATATTTCATTCGTTTAAGACTTGCAAAATACAGGCGATTCGATGTTAATTATTCCGGATAAAAATAGAGATATTCACTAAAAACGTGTATCCACTAGATATACTGTCAATACATACATACATACATATATATATATATATATATATATATATATATATATATATATATATATAGGAAGAAATATAGTCTTAAGATATTTTTTATTATTTAATTATATTTATATTATTTATGGATAAACTGCTCATTATCAGAGATAGCGTGTGTAAATATAAAATTGAACATAGAAATCAACACTTAGAGGCGATAGTCTGTTTCATGCTAGATGGAATCGTCAGGCCTGAAGATTGCATCTAACATGAAACAGACTGTATATATATATATATATATATATATATATATATATATATATATATATGAAATATGAGACTATATATATATATATATATATATATATATACATATATATACTCATGTAAATATATGTCCTATTGTCATTATATATATATATATATATATATATATATATATATATATATATATATATATATATATATCCAGGCAGTTGCTGCAACATTTGACACTTGACAAAAAGAAAACGTAATAGGCCATAAAAACAAAAGTTATATATGCAGAGACTCGACAGTTTATTTAGCAACAGTTAGTGTTACATACTACATTTTTTTCAATGCAACCGCCGCAGCCGGCGACGACCATATCTAGGCGGTCTCGAATTGAGTCACACGCTTTGCCGAGCATGTCCTTGTATATAGCGGCGAGCGACTCCACGATGGCAGCCTTCAGATCATGTTGTGGGCGTGCTTTTTGGTCGGTCGCGTTCCAGAAGAAATACTCAAGGGGTTTGCAGTTGGGTGAGGAGATCGGCAGTATGTACGGCGACCAGTGGTGAAGAACATTGTTTAGCAACCACGCCTGGGTCGTCTTGGTCTTATGTACAGAAGCGGATTCCTGCCTAAAGACGTGGGGGAATCCAGCGGCGATCTTGTTCATCCAGGGCTTCACCACGCTTCTCAGCGCCTCCTGGTAGATCTCAGCGGTGACCCTCAGGCATTTTTGAAAAAGGAACGGAGGCATGGCGTTCCACTCGCTTGAGATAACGCCAAGAAACATGACTGAGGAGAGAAACTTAGTATGCTTCACGACGGGAACCTCTTCGATGGCTTGGCAGATCTACTTGCTGTTCTGCCTGTTGCGATCCTGACGGAGCTTCTATCACTGTAGACTGGCTATTTGACGGCGGCGACGATTCGTCGTTTCTAACGGCCGAAGAACGAACTTTATGGGACTTTTGTTTTACAGTAAACACGTCTTTGTTCTCACACACACATTCCACTCCCTCGAAATATCCATGACCATGGTCCTCTTGAACCTAAACCAGGCTATCACTTCCGCAGGCTTTTTCTTTTGTCAAGTGTCCTATATATATATATATATATATATATATATATATATATATATATATATATATATATATATATATATATATATATATATATATATACACACACACACACACACAGACAAAAAAAAGTTATACTAAGAGACGCGTTTCATCTCCTGGTGGATGTTGTCTAGGCAAATGTGATGACATTCCTTTGCACAAGTCTTAATCAGTGGAAAGTGTGGTGAGATTTTTTTTAGAATTTCAAGAAGTTAAATTTAAGAATACTCAATATATATATATATATATATATATATATATATCTTAGTGGTTAGAAGCTCCGACTGACACCAATTCAATTGGGTTTCGATCCTAGCTAGAGGCAACCGGATGTCTAGCCGCACTGATGAGCTGTAAACAGCGAAACAGTCTGTGGATGACATTATATTTGCTCCTGAATTTGATTTCAGTTGAGCACTCTGGGAAAGAGGTGTGGGTCGGTAAACAGTGACTATTATAGCTAATATAGCGAGACTCTTCGCGTAAGCGAATTGAGTCACTGTCAGTCACTGGGCATGTTTACAAAAAAATAAATACGCTAAAAAAAATCCACATTCATTCCTACCGTGCGCCGACGGCTTAGTGGTTAGAAGCTCCGACTGACACCAATTCAGTCGGGTTTCGATCCTAGCTAGAGGCGACCGGATGTCTAGCCGCACTTGATGAGCTGTAAACAGCGAAACTGTCTGTCTGTGGATGACATTATATATGTATATATATGTGTGTGTGTTTGACAATAAACGAAAAACAATGCAAATCATGATTTTTTTTGTAATTTATTGTCTACTAAACGAAAGTGAGTAAATATTGTTACTGTGTATGTTGAAATTTATTTTTTGATAATAGAATTTATATTTAGGTAATTTTAGTTTGAAAAAAAATTTATGTTTTATTTGTATTAAATAATAGAATGTTTAAAAAGAACATTTTTCTTTTAATATTGGGAAAGTGTATTTTCCCATTAGTTCGATTCCGAAAGAAGGAATTTTAAAAAATTCTTGACGGAGGTTATATATTAGTAATATTCAATTTCGGCCCCTCCTCAAAAATGTTGCTTCTAATTAGGTTTATTTCTCTTTTAAAGTGTCTGACATTCGCTAGATCGAAGGGTTCTTACGCCTGACTAATCGATTTGATAAACTATTGTGTATAAGATCCCTTTTGTGTTCATAGATAGAATTTTTTTTAAATATCTGCTAGTTTCCACCTTATATCGTAATAAACAGTTGTGATAATTTATTTTATATGTACATGCTTCAGAAATATTACAGTTATGTAAGATAATGGTTCCTATCATATCACTGAATATTTTGGATGTATTTGTAATTATTTTGCGATTGTTAAGAGTGGATAATTATTTTAGATAGTAGATGTTAAGGAATTGGTATGTAGTATTAAATGTTTGTTTTTATCTAGTTTATTGTCATATATGTTTCCATATTAATTTACGCTTTTAACTTTACATGCCTTGCTTAAAATAAACAGTCTTTATATATATCACATATAAATAGATAAATATAAAAAATTATTTTTTTCCTATGGATTTTACTAAATTGAGGGTAAGTACATAGGCATAAGTTTTCTCAAAGTACTTATGAAATTTACCAAATTAGTTGTTATGTTTCTTTTAAATCGAACACAGAAACTTTTTGGGAAAAAAAAACAACAGTTTGGAAGTTTTATCTAAAAACAACTTGTCTAAAACTTTATCGTTCAAATATTGATATTAACTAAAAATCCATATATATATTTTTTTCGATGGAAAAGCTAAAGATGGCGAAAGCTGTAGTTGAGGGAAAGAAGAATGAATAGTGGTGAAGGGCAGATTTGATTGGGTAAATTACAGATCAAGATTTCTCACTTGAGATTTCCTAGTCATCTATTTTCCAACATAACGAAGATAGATTATAGGTATATAATACGTATATATATATATATATATATATATATATATATATATATATATATATATATATATATGTATATATATATATATATATATATATATATATATATATATATATATATATATATATATATATATACTATTATCGGAAAGAAAATTAGCTGCATTGAGCCCACCCACAGATTACTTTTACATATAGTACTTAGTAAATGACTTCACACCATAATACAGAAAAAATCACGGAGAAGGAATAAATAATATATATATATATATATATATATATATATATATATATATATATATATGTAAATTATGCCCATTTCGAATATATCTCACATTCTCTCTCCCTTTCTCGCGATATATATATATATATATATATAATGAATCCAGATATATCTAAATATCTTAATATATATATTTGTAAAACACAGCCTATCAATTTCAAAGATATCTATCGTTTTATATATATGTCAAGAAATAAATATGCATATACATATATAAACACAGTTGTTCCATTTCACATATATCTATGTATCTAGCAATCTATCTATCTATCTATCTATCTATATATATATATATATATATATATATATATATATATATACATAGATATAACAGCCTATCTGTTTATGTATGAACATTAATAGACGTAGTTGCATTAGCTGTTAAAGAAATATTCGCCAGTCATCTAATGAGCTGCCATATAAAATCGCTGTCTTAAAAAAGAATTCTAGTGAATAGATTTCTAAAGGTCAGTAACAGTCATCAACCTACGGATGGCTGCATCCAACTACTCTCTAATAGATTATCCGATCAAATCAAGGGGATTTAATTTAAAAGAAGAATGCTTATATTCAAGCAAATAGCTCGTACATAAATTAACACTCATAAAATAAACGCAGAAACACACATACTGATATATATATATATATATATATATATATATATATATATATATATATATATATACACGCTCTATCTCTGATATTTAGCACTTTTATCCCCTAAATATAGCACATCTTAAAACTATATTTATTCCTATCTCTCTCTCTCTATATATATATATATATATATATATATATATATATATATATATATAGATAGATAGATAGATAGATATATTTGGTTAGATTGATGTGAGTTTGTGACTTTGGGTTTCACGCTTTTGCTATCGTCAGACAAACTGATTCATTTTTTTTAAATTTTGGTTTTATGTAGATTGCGTATATTGGTGTTATTTTGCCAGGTGGGAAATCGTCGTCGTGATGTCACTCATGCTAACGCAAACATAGATGCATTTTCGTACACCCGATGAGCTACGCATGTTAGCTCCGTCTCTGATATTGTGCGCTTTTAATAAGTACCGCGCATATAATATATAAATAATTATATATATATATATATATTTATATATATACACTCACTTTTCACACATTGTGTGCGTATGGTATCTGAGGACAGATTTTATGGATTAGTAAAAACTTTGATGAACAAATGAATGTAATTAAATTTGATTACAAACAAGTAAACATGAAGTTCAGCTAAGTATTATTTAATTTTATTCAATAAAACCATCACTAGCATCAATAACTTCCTGTTACACGAGGTCGAAATCGGCTGCAAGCTCTATTTAACTGGATATTATCACTGTCAGACATTACTCGAACTATTGCAGCTTAAAGAGATTCTTTGTTGTTATGTGTCTGTTTATTAACCTCCTTCTCAACAACCCTCCACAGATAATAGTCTAGTGGATTGAGATCTGGAGAGTTAGGAGGCCAAATATTGGGTGTGATGTGGTCGTACAGATGGTCAGCCATCCATTCTTTTGCTTGTAGAGCCTTGTGTGATGAAGCCGAGTCTTGCTGGAATAAGTGAAGCCTGCCGTTGCATATGTTGTCAACCCATGGCTTGTTTCTAGAACCTCAATTTTAGCAGCAGCATTTACTCTAAATCCTTGTGGAAAAAATGGTTAGTTCAAACACATGCAGTTATTTGTCAACTGACCTCATTGAATTACCTCGGCTTTAATCAATTTTCTTCTTGACTTCCCGAATAAATTCGGATGTTCTCACTTTATCAGAACGTGCAGAATGCCTTTTTCGTTTTGATACAGATATTGGGGAACTGTCAGCGTTTTCTAACTCTTTTCGTATCTTGTGGACAAACGATCTTGCAACTCTGAGGAAATATGCAATATCCAAATCGCTATGATCAGATTTTAATGTCACAATCACAGCATGCCTTTCATTTCATTTCATTTCATTTCATAGGGTTTGCTATTCTTGATTTCTGAAAATAAAAGCATTAGAAGTTAGTGCGAAACAGTATAAATCTTAAATCTGCATGTGCTCAAATACCAGCTGCACCCTGTATATATATTTCGATTCACCTCTGCGGGGAGGAAGTGTGAGTTTGTAAAAAGTGACTCATACCGCTAATAATGCAAGACTCATCGGTTAAGCAAATCTAGTTTTCTCAGTCTCTGTGTGTTTAAAAATAAATATGATTACATTCACCTTCACACATGCCGTGAACCAGCGGTCTGTTGGTGGAGTCTCCAGCTGGCGTCAATTCGGGCAGGGATTCGATTCTATTTGGGGGCAACCTCTAGCCACTATGATGAGCTGTGATTCGGCGAGACGATCTATCTGTGGATGATATATATATATATATATATATATATATATATATATATATATATATATATATAACTTGCGTAACAGCAAAATTGTCACAACCTTGTAACAGCATGGGGTAATTCTCCACCCTAGAAAATATTTAATATCGAAATATCTCTAAACTACTTGAGTTTCTTTTTTACAGTTTTTCAGATAAGACGTTTAGTCATCTTCACACCATTTGCTGTAAGAATTAGTGAAAAAGCCTTGGGTTATTCAACTAGAAATCTTTATTTAACAATTTTAAATTTAATGCATCAATTTTGTTACACCTGGTATATATATATATATATATATATAAAAATATATATATATATATATATATATATATATATATACAAAAACATTTTATTCGCTATATTATTTTATACAAAATAATTATTCTTGTACTATCAGTGTCGAGGCCTCTTTTGAATTCATGCTGTGAACGTTAGAATTCATATAAATTTTTTTTTTTTCTTATTGAATCGTATATATATATATATATATATATATATATATATATATATATATATATATATATATATATATATATTCTCTCTGTAACTGAGTGATATATCCTGCCAGGACAATTCACGGGACAATATAGTACACCGGTTCGATTCCTCTCGACGAAAGCATAGTTTCTAGAAATTTTCTCTAACATTCAGCACATTAAATGTAATTGATATTTTACTGCATTTATAAATTTATCTCTTCAAAATAACGTATAAACCGAGGATATATTAAATAATTTTCAGACTTAATACATTTCATAATATACCATAAGGTGTATGTAGAACAGTCCTCATTGCAAAATAACGGAGCTATTAAATATATATTAATAAATATATAAAGTACACAGTCGAGTATAGTATATATATATATATATATATATATATATATATATATATATATATATATATATTTCCTATACACCAATTATATACTTGGATATCAGCTCCTATTATTGTCGAGCACTGTCTATTCTCTTCTGATAATATGGATAGTACTAATTTCGGCGTATCACTTAAGAACATTCCCACCACAAACAAAAGGGATTATTTCGTCCATTTAACTCAGCAAATGGAACACCTTATCAGAAGAATGAGATGGAAAGCTTACTAAATTATGATTTTAAAAGCCTAAAAACTGCACCAATTATCAAGCAATTATCTGCTTTCTAAACTGAACTAATGGATATCGTCAAGGGAATAGCCTTATATAAATATAAAAATGCTTTGCAAAAACATCTTGAAAGTATTGTCGAAGATATTAATAAATCTGATGATATATATGTTAAATCCAAAAAACGGCTAACTTTTATGATACATTAGTTAAGGATAGTCTAACCAGAAGCTACAAAAAATTGATACAAATAACTGCAACCAAATAGATAAGATTAACAGTATCAGTAAATCAATTACTGATAAACTACAGATTAGTGATCGGGTCAGTAAACTACATACTAAGGAAGCCTATGTCTTGTTAAAAGACCATAAACCCGAATTCAAAACTAAGCCATCAACCAGACCAGAAATTGGTAGAATTAGTAAGACTATCTTGGAAAGAACCAACCACTCTATAAAAACCACCCTTGGACTACTACAGTGGATAAATACAGCTGATATTATCAACTGGTTTAATAACATCCGATATAAGTGCAACTGTACTTTCATGCAGTTCGATATTATCGACTATTATCCCTCTATATCGAAGAATCTTTTCACTTTGGCCTTCAATTTCGCCCGGTAATACTCTAATATTTCTGATAGTGAAGTGGACATTATAATGAAATGCCGGAATTCTGTTCTGATCTATAAGGATGAACAGTGAACCAAAAAGTCTTGCAATTGGGTTCTTTGGATACTGCTGAAGCTTGTGATCTGGTTGGATTATTTCTTTTGTATAATTTAAGTGCCTTTGATTGTCTAGATTGTGATAGTGTAGGATTGCATATAGATGATGGTTTATTAGTTGTTAAATTCTCTACTAAAATTAAGGTAGACCGTATTAGGAAAATGATCCATAAGGTATTTAAGGATTCAGGTCTTAGGACTATAGTTACAACTAATATTAAACAAGTGGATTTTCTAGACGTCACCCTAGACCTTGCTAACGACACTTTCCAACCATATGTGAAGGTTAATTCCAACCCAATATATGTGCATCCAAATTCCAACCATCCCCCTTCAGTTATCAAACACATACCCTCTTACATTGGATTTAGAATTAGCACTAACTCTGCTGACAAGGATATTTTTAATAAACATCGTGATTTTTACAATTCTTCACTCAAAAAAAATGGATACAAAGATACCACTGTTCAATATAAAAACCCTGTTAATTGCAACCATAATAATAAAAAAAAAGATCTAGAAAGATCATTTGGTTTACTCCCCCTTTCAATATTATGGTTAAAACTAAATTAGGATGTATATTTCTAAACCTCATCAAGAAACATTTTCCCAACCCTGAAACTAACCCACTTAGTAAAATATTTAATCCTAATACCCTTAAATTAAGCTATAGTTCTGCTGATAACCGAGAGAAAATAATTAAAAACATAACAACATGGTCTTCAACAAGTATAGGGACTAAAAAGGCTTGATTACTCAACAAGTTACTAACGGCAATACTAAATATAATAACGCAAATAATGACTTATGTAATTATAGGAATCCTAATAATTGTCCGCTGCAAAATAACTGTAGGATTGGTTCTGTAGTCTATCTTAGTACAATCTCAACAATTAAAAATCCTAATATAAAAAAGTTTTACATGGTAGTACCATGAAAACATTCAAAGAACGCTGGCGGGGGCATGTGCTTTAATAACAGTGACTATAGGTACATGACTTCATTATCCAAGTATTTTTGGAATCTAAAAGAAAAGAACAAAACACCTACGGTTAAATGGACATTGATTAAGAAGGCCCGGACATGTAACTCCCTGTATGCCCCATGTTACCTATGTCTTAACGAAAAATTTGAAATTATTAGATTTAAAAACAAGGCTGATCTCTTAAATCAAAGATATGCACTAACAGTTAATTGTAAACACCGTTATAAATTTAACTTATTATATGGGTCCTATACTTTAAATGTTAATTATATGTCGCTGTAAGTTTAATAGATTATTATGTTTATTGCCTGATGGCCATCCTGACGATATGAATGTGTATTGTATACCTACATAGTGTTATTCGTGTTTGTGTGTATATATCTATCATCTACTCGAATATAAGTATCTTATTATTCAAGAAATGTATAGTAAGTTAATGTCTGAATAAGTCTTGTTAGCGAAGTGATTTCACCATTGATAACATTGACATTGCTATTTAATTATTTTTATAAAACGTTTCTTTATTATACTGCATTCAATCACTGCCGATCATACCGTGAGCTACCGACAATCATGATGTAAGTACGTACCCTCGACGAGGCGACGACCCTTCAGAGAATATTGGTCCTCAAACTCACAGCCAACCTTAAGTGGAACTCATATACCTCTTCCTATATTTTTATATCCGGTGATTTTATTATAGAATGATAAACATACATTAGCTTTTTTTATCGGTGTTTTAATTGATATTTAAATCTAGGTGTAGAGTTGTTATCCTGCAATTCATCAACTGGTGGGTAGGGTTCATTATAAATGATAATTGTTGGTGTATTAAATTTGCTATATTATATAATTGATTTTTATTTTTTGATCGTAAGCAATCATGTATCTTCCCTATCCCTTATCCCTAATTTTCGTCCCTCTGCCTGCGCCCCCAGACCACTTTCTGTCACCGACTCGCCTAACACGGCCAGGTATGTCATGCGTTGCTAACTTGTCTCTCTTTCCCGCTCTTCGCCCTTGGACTATCTAACTTTCCAGGCTCTCTTTTCTCATTACGGGTCCGAAAAACTCCAGCTGCCTCCTCTTAAGTTTAAGTATAAGCCTCCTAAAAATGCAGGTAGAATGATTGGTTCCCTGCATCCGCCACATTCTCTACATCATTTTCTTACTGATTTAATACAGCAATTGCGACAACTCTTCATGTTATACTCAACTTTTATAAGAGCTAGATCTGACCAAAAAAAGGAGAACCGGCGCCATATTTGGGCGGGAGCTTCTCAGATCTAGGAGATGCCTTTGAAATATATCAAGACGGAAAAGTGTCCTAGTCTCGTTATTTTTCAAAGACGTCTCCGAATCCCTGTTAGAGAAGAATTATTTACCACACTCTAACCTCTCTCTCACAGGCGGGATGTACCGAGAAGCCCACTGCTCCATCGCTACTACCATAGAATGTGTTCGGACGGACTATATTCCTTGGATCTGCCAGGTTTCGCTAGTACCCGCCATGACTCTTAAAAAGTAATAAAACACCCACATTTCCCTCTAGATTCCGTCGGCGAGAGGTAACTTCCAATCCAACACCATCTTCCAGCGAGGCACAACTCTGTGGAACAGACTCCCAAAAAGATGCTTCAACAATCGCTAAGATCTTAACCTTTTCAATTCTTAGCCATTATCTTTCCCTACTATTCATATAAACTACCCTTTGACATAATCTTATAACGCAAGTGGTCACGTGCCTTGTATAGGGTGAAACTTACTGTAAACGAAAAAAAGAAAAGTTCGATTATCAGTCTTCCACAATGCTCTGAAAGTATGCCTTATCGTTAACGTTTCTTGTATTTACTTCATATTACACCAGTAGAGGCCTGATAGTCCGAAAATTACGTTAAATCTTGATAATAGTCACGTATCTTTACTTTTGCATACCAATTATTATTGGTAAATCTTATTTTAACGTTTGATCGCTGCCATGTTTTGTAATTTAAGAAAACATGCTTTAATTTAATTGATGAAGTCTTATTAAATTAAGCAGAAAGCTGCGTTGCGTTAAAATTGTCTTGTACTTTGTTTTATAATCGAACATATCTGTGCATATGGGGTAAAAGTTTGGATAAAATTTTCCTCAATTAATATAAACTTCAATTTGTCTAGGCCGACTTGGTAATTATCAGAAACTTAAGGGTTGCAAAATTAAATATAATTTATTCGTGATTGGTATTTTCCAAATGTTACATTTCATGTTTTATAAACATGATGAAATAAAAAAAAAATGAAATATTTGACATTCAATTATGGTTTGGAGGTGCAACAATTACTAAATAATTAACCTGATCTTGTTCCTTGAATTAAATTGAAATTATATTAAAGAAATACTGATTACTGATATATATATATATATATATATATATATATATATATATATATAGACAAGTTTACAAGAATATATATATATATATATATATATATATATATATATATATATATATGTATGAGATAATATGATTAAATACGATAAAAAATAATATTAATAATATATTGGCAAAGTTTTTAAAAAAATATATATATATATATATATATATAATAAGTTTAGAAGAAGCAAGATATATATATGCACATGTATATATATATATATATATATTTTTTTTTTTTAAGCATTTCACCCCAAGAAAGGCGGGGAGCCACTAGGACGCAAGGGGTTACAGAAAATAGGAAGATCAGATAGGAGTGATAGAAGAAAGGATGAGGGTAGTAGATAGATTAAGGCAACTGGAGATGTCGATTGACATTACACTTGAATAGCTGGAGATTATAACTCTCAGGGAAACAGGAGAAGGGAGAGAGTTCCACAGGCGAGAGGTACGAGACATGAAGCTATTAGAGTAGAAGAGACGGCTACATTTAGGGAGTTTCGACAGTGAAGGGGTGAGAGCGGGATGCCAGCCTCGTAGGGCGCTTGAACTCATGAAGTTTGGGAACCAGCGAATGCAGTTCCTCGGAGCAATTTCCATGAAAGTATTTGTAGGACAGACAGAGGGAGGCGACGGTGCGTCTGTGAGAAAGTGACTGTAGACGAGACGCCAGGGCAGGCCAACCATATTACATATCCGCTTCTGGAGCCTATCAAGAACCCTGAGGCAAACAGAAGGGGCGCCAGACCATATATGGCAGCAATATGTATGAGATAATATGATCAAATTATATATATATATATATATATATATATATATATATATATATATATATATATATGTATGTATGAGATAATATGATCAAATGAGAGATATGATAATATTAAAATATTGTCAAAATTTATTAGAAATATATATATATATATATATATATATATATATATATGAGATGATATGGTCAAATGTAATATAATATGATCATATGATAAAATGTAGTATAAATTGGATCAAATGTGAGATATAATATTAATAATATATTGACAAAGTTTACAAGAAACAATATATTTTCATTATATATATATATATATAAATATTGAAAAGTTTACAAGAAGGAAGATATATATATATATGTATATATATAAATATATATATATGTATATATATATATATATATATATATATATATATATATATATATATATATATATATGTATGAGATGATATGACCAAATGTGAGATATGATAATATTAAAATATTGACAAAGTTTACAAGAAACACTATAAAATATATATATATATATATATATATGAGATGATATATATATATATATGATTATATATATATATATATATGTGATTATATATATATATATATATATATATATATATATATATATATATATATATGTATATGTATATATATATATAAATGAGATGAAATGATCAAATGTGGCACCATGCATCCAGACGATTTGAAAGAAATATTCATAGATATAGATTTTTACGGTTTATCAACCATTTGATAATTATTTAAGGCCGAAAAAATATTTTAGGTTTTAAGAATTTCGATTTGGGAGAAAGAAAGAGAAAACGAAGAAGAAAGAAAGAAAAGTTACGAGACGCGTCATAGCGAACACACACACACACACACGGCTTTTGGAAAAAGGGTTATGGTTTTTAGATAGGTGTCGAAAATATGTGGTCCACGAAAAATGGAATTTTGTTATCAATTGATGACTCCCAAAAAGGAAAAAATCCATTGTTGAACATTGACGAAACACAGACAGCAGACCAGAATTAGAAAAATAAGTTTTCAGCAAAATGTTTCTTTCTTTTGACAGAATAAACGTTTGTCGATAATAAAGATTTTGTCGAAAAAAAAAATGAAATATTTTTATTTTGCTTTTACAAGCGCCAACTAGGCTAGGAAAACTTAGATCATGTCCAATTAGGATAATTGACAAATTTAAAAAAGTCAGTCATGATAAGGGCGATTTAATTAATTTTTTTTGTTAAGCAAGGTATTTCTTTCCAAAAAACAAAGCCCGGATTGTTCACGGACTAAGACGAATGGTTCATGACGCACGAAGGAGGAGGAAAGATCGAATCGAGAGCGGTCACGTGACGTATTAAGAAAATCGGTTGTAAATGTGAGGAGCCGATACGAAGAAGTGGAAAGTTAGTGCTCGCCCTCAGAAGCACAGTAAGAGAGTGGGTGGAGAGGAGTTACCGAAAATGGAAAAGGTTCAACTAGAAATAAGAAGGGTGGATACGTATTTAGAATTTTCGAAGAACCCCTGGCGCTGACAGACCCACCCCAGTTTTGACGGCGTCAATAAAAAGCGAGACCCCAACCGACAGAAATTTGCCGCGGACGGCGCGCCGAGTTCGTCCGCCTCCTAGCGGGCAGAAAAGGCCAATGTTTGGCCTGAGAGAAAAGTTCGTTCGACCCAAGCTGAGAGAAGAATTGAGTTCAGCCGCGCCCTGGCGAGAATTTTTGGACGACAAGCAGAGATGAGCGCCCAGTATATCAAGATTGACCAAGATTCACGCCCACTTTTGGACTCTTCTTCAACCAAGAACACGTAGTTTGAAGAGCGAAATCAGACCACAGAAAAAGTTTTCGACTTTCGTCCAAAGACACACCGAAACACAAATTTCTTAGAAAGACAACGAAGCCTTAAAGTTTGCCTAGCGAAAGCGTCGCCACAATCCACAGAACGGGTCGGCAAGTAGACATAGTCCTATGTACCGAACAAATAGACATATTTGATACTTTGGACTTTGTGAGTTTTCATTTTATTTTCTTTTTATACATAATTGTGTGTTATCACCCCGTTGTTGAACTCAGCTTGCATTACGGCCCCAACCCCGTTTGATTAGATCAATTCACAAAAGGCAGACTGGAGATTTGGTAACCAGGCGTTGGAAGCAGGTTGGGAACGGCGAATCAATCTAGCCAGATTCCTACCTGAATCACCAAAGGGTTAGAACGTCACGTTTGAAGCGAGGAGCGAACAGTTGACGCCGCGGCGAAGACGTCAAAGTTTGGGGACGTCACATCTGAAACGGGATAAAATGGGGCAGCCACGTGACGTCACATTTTGGATCAGGATAGAAACGGTCGAACCGGGGGGACGACGTCACAGAAAATATGATCATATGATAAAAAAGTATAAAAGTAAAGGCGAATGAAGCATTAATAAAAGAGTAAGATATTAGATTAATAAACATTTCCAGTTGTCCTTTATTATATAATTAATGTATATTTGATCTTGAACGTATATATATATATATATATATATCTATATATATATATGCAGGAAGTATCAAGAATATTTTACAAATATTGCGACCGGGTTCCTCATGGGAGAACAAGTACAAAAGTACATATAAGTATATGTCCGCAAATAATTCGTTTGTGAGTTATTAAGTTCAAATAAATTTTACTGTAGATGACGCCTTGTTTCTATGTAGACTAGTTTACATTTGTTATTCGTGTACACTTGTGTCTAGTCTTTCTTCAACATTTAACATGTGTAGAAGTGAGCTAAATAATAAATGTTCCATTCAACACTGGTAAGATAATCATATCGTGATCCGGCTGATGATTTTGTATACCCCCGTTCGAATAGTAACGGATGCGAGGTTGCACGGATCTATCAGATTGCGTTTCCAGACCGAAGGCAGCCGAATCATCCAATCTGTGCTGCTGTTTAACGTTGAGTTGCTGAAAAGGATGATGATCCATGGATGAAGAACACACTAACGGCCGTTGGAAATACAGGTATCAGCACGTCTAGCTGCCCTAGCATGTATATCCATTTTAGCAGCTCCTGTATCCGTATCATTTTCTACTCAGAAGAGAACTTTTATCGAGCATTAGAATCTTCAGTCTTTTTATGGTTTGGAAACATTTGGAAGACGTGGAATAGGAATTTTCAACAGCATCAGTTTACAATTAACATGTGGGCTGAATTGTAGGTGACTATCTAATACTTCCATATATTTTTCTAGCACATCATACTAGAGCTGTGTACAGGACTATATTTTGGATACACTACTAGAGATAAATCTGGACCATGCATGAGGGGATTTTTCACATTTTTTTCATGATGCACTCACCGAAATCTAGAGTTTAAAATCCTAGGTAGATGGGCTTTTGGATTTTATCTGTATGGCCACTTAAAACTATCGCTGTATGCAGCAGACCTTAGTAATGCAGAGACGCTTCATCAACGTGTCATGGATGTCTGCAAACTCTTCGGGATTATTTAAAAGAGTCCGCCAGTTAATCCGACGGCTGAATGTTCATGTAGAATCACTCGTGTGTAGGAAACATGACTTGAGGTTCAACGATGGTGAAACGAGAAGGGCAATGTTTGTAAAATTATTTTTGGAATGTATCTTGGATTGTATATTTAACAGCATCTACCGTAAATTTAAAATTTAATAACTCAAAAACGAACCTTTTGCGGACATATATTTATATGGTCGTTTCTCCAACGTTTATAAAAGTATTTTTAAAGCACATAGTGGAATAATTGGCCATAGTTAACTGGGATTGCCGAAAGTACTCAACAAACGAAATTGACCGATTTTACAAGAAAAGAAAACTAAAAGAAAGAAAGCGTACAGGAAACGATTATACAAAGCAAAAATATATATACAAGACAAAACTACTCAATTTAGTAGTTATAGTGCAATAGTAGTAACACATAATGGGTAGCAAGTATTTTTTTTAACATTCCAAATGGATACAGTCATATCAGTATATAATTCTAACTTCTAACACAAGAAAGAACAAGATGATGATGGATGAGACAAATACGTGATCCATTTTACTGACTAGAAATAAATCCCAGCATTCATCTGGATGTTGTTTCTGTAGGTTTCAACAGGACACGTTTTTGTTGTGATTAAATTCAATATGATGGTCACTCGTGGTGGAGGGGATTGCCTTGTCTAATGAGTTTAAACTCCTGGTAGGGCCACTCTTGGCGGCAAGCTCGACAACAAAGATGTAAACTTATCGCGACCTACTGCAAACAACTTGACAGTGAAACAAGCGGGTGATGATTACAGCAGATATTGAACATTTCTGCGACGATGATTGCCTAATTTAAACGTTGACTGATGGGCTGAGATTTGTTTTATTTTTATATATATATATATATATATATATATATATATATATATATATATGTTGCAGCATATTTTCATATAAGCATGTCTGATTAAACTATTTAACATGTGTTTGTTCATTATATTAAGATCCTTTCGTAACGTATATGCTTTGTTGTTTCATGATTAAATTGGTCAAGTTATTGTCGACTAATATGCTTCTAAATTGTGAATGTGTACGGGAATGCTTTTGCTTTATTGTGAAATGGAGGAGGAATCATTCATGTTTAGAATGAGTCATCTTGATAGCGTTATTGTAGAATGATCAACATATATTTTGATTTTTTTTTTTGTTTTCTCGTAGATTCAATCTCCCAAACGATATTTCAATGTATGTATAGTGTTGTTTTTTTCTGCAATACATAAACTGCTGGGCAATAGTTATTACGGATGATAAAGTTGGGTGTATTAAATTTGGTATAGTATATAATTAATTTTACTTTTTTTACTGGGATCTGTGGGGGATATATTTATATTCATGAGATTTTTCGGATTTTTCTATCTTGTTTATATTTAAAATGGAACTTATGATATACAATATTGATATGTTTAGGGTTAATTGGGGACGTAATATGTGCTGTTTGATTTATATTAAAATTTGTTCATCAACAATGTAGTTAAAAAAGTCGTTATTTTAAGAGTTTGTTTTATGTTTATAGTTCAGTGTAGAAAATAGTTTTTGTGGGTGAGTTAAATTTAGCATGTTTTATTAAAATTGCTATTTTGTAGAAATTAGTACATTCACTCTTATAATTAAGAGTACATGGGTTTATGCTAGTAGATTTTTATATGGGAAGTAGTGAATGTATTATTATTAGCGTCTATTGATATATCAAGAAAAGGAATGTCATTAGTATTGTTAATTTCATATGTGAATTTAAGGACAGAGTTTGTATTTTTTTAAAATTTTGCAGTAGTTAATGTATTTCATCAAAGATTTTTGCATAGATGATTATATCGTCAAAATATCTAAGGTAGATTAAGAGACTTTTAAAACCACTAAATATGTTATTTTCAAGGTTAGCCATATAAAATGTAATAAAAGTTGAACCCAGAAGTGAACCCGTGGAAACACCATCATGTTGTACATATATATTGATTTTTGTCGTCAAAGAATGCAATTTCGTTAGTGAAGTAATGTGTCTTTTTAATGGAGAGAGAGATGGATTTTTGTATATATTGTTTATAATTATATCGATCATTTCCTTAATTGGGATATTGGTGAATACATTTTCAACATCAAGTGAGGTTACGGTTTTATTACCAGGTTTTTTTATTCATAGGATTTCAAGAATTGGTTTTATGTTGTATTTACTGGTGATGTATGGTGTAGTTAAATGGTTAATTATTTTGATTAGTTGAGAAAAAATAGTGGCGATTTGGGATATAATAGGATGGAGATGAAAGTTTGCTTTATGTGTTTTTAATGTTCCATAAATGTAGCAAGGTTTATAATCACTAATTTTTTGGGGAAGTTTTAAATTTTCGTGTTTTGCCTTTTTGGCCGTGATTAGTTTGTTGATTTTTAATTTCTGCTGATTGATACGATTCCTGTTTAGTTTTTGAAATTTGGTGTGATCAGCCAGTATATTTTTCTATTTTTGTATTATAAACGGATTTGTTTAAAACTATAAAGATTTTTTTTTAGGCTGGTTCCTGCGTGATTATATCGGGCTGTTCACACAACAGATTGGCAGGGGTTTTCAAAGGTTATATATACATATATATATATATATATATATATATATATATATATATATATATATATATAAACAGTTATACACCTTTGGAAAAAACTTAGGTATTTTCGCTTGTAATTGAACAAACCAATGCCTAAGGGAAAATAAGGGATAAAAAAAGAAAGAACTAAGACCATGAAATTGAGTCGAAAACAATCGTCCAGAATCCAAAGTCAGAGCCCAAAGAAAAAACCCTCCAAAACGAATAAAGTAAAAAGCAAGTACGTAAAGTGCTCAATACACAAAGTAGAGTAAACCTAACAATTTGACCCTGACGATCCGTATAGGTGAAATTTAGGTAGGTTTACTTAACTCTTTAGGTTCATATATATAGATATATATATATATATATATATATGCTTGTGTGTGTATCGGTGTATATTAATGTTTGTTTGGGGAGCAAGCACTCTGCTAAACATCGTTCCTTAATTATGGTAGACAAGGATGATTTACTTCAATTTTTATTGAGATTTTGTTACTTCTTTTTTTTCCGTTTTATAGGAGTAAAAGAGCCCAGAAATTTACGATAATTTTCTTTGTTCCAAGTGCTTTCGGCCAATTCTTTAGCTCACCCAGCCCAGGCTACGAAGAAACGCTCCTATTCAAATAAACACAGAGACAAAATACAACTTAAACAATCAAAACCTGAGGAAACACTAACAACACCAAAATCAAAACTCCCTTAAAGATGCCTAAACAATTAACCGAAAGTTTTTGAGACAAATGACAATTATGGAGAATTTCGGTACAACTTTACTTTATATATATATATATATATATATATATATATATATATATATATATATATATATATATATATATATATATAAATATATATATCTATATATATATATATATATGTGTGTGTGTGTGTGTGTGTGTGTGTGTGTGTGTGTGTGTGTGTGTGTGTAAAAGCAGTATATAGCCATGCAAAGAGGTATCGTTAAATTATTTAGAAGTATTATATCTATTTATTTCAGGTTTAATCCTTTCGGTTCAACGAATTAATTTATCTGGGCCGTAGAAAAACGATTAAGAAAATAATAAAAAATAATCTTTTTAGTTAATTTTTATTTCCCCAATTACTTTCAATCTCAGCTGAGGTCATATTTAGGAGTTAAACTGTCAGTGGATTTTTATACGATAGCTTCGTAAATTCAAAATATTTTTCACACTTCGTTTTGCTGTTATTTGCAGCATTCTACGGTCAAATTCAAATTCAAAGTTACGTTTTCCTATACAATGGAATAACTTTTGTATTAATCAATTTATTTATGTATTTATTTATCATTTGTATCATTATTATTAATATTGTTATTCATATATATATATATATATATATATATATATATATATATATATATATATATATATATATATATATAACTTTCGCCATCTTGACATCATTTGCCGTAAGAATCATTGAAACACACCTTGAATTATGCAGCTAGAAAGAGAACGGCTGAAATTTCTTTTGGGTTAGCCCCACTGAATCTTCCCAACTGAGCAATGATTAAATTAAAAAGATCATTCAAGCATTCAGTAATGGCACCAACATTCATATTCTTGCTTCCATTTTAAACTCCATTCAAGAATCATCAAGAGAACGGTGTAAGCATTTCAAAGAATTTGGACAGTAGAGATGTAACCTGGATTAGAGGATCAAACAGCAAGAAAAGCATCATTTTAACCATGGGCCAAAAACATTCTTATTTTTCAAAGAAGAGCCAAACAGTGTTACAAAACCTTAGAGATTTCCAGTAAGATATATTTAATCAGTTATAAGATAAACGGTTCAAAGGTAATGTAAAAATTGGCCAATTTTTTACACACGGCACACACACACACACACACACACACACACACACACACATATATATATATATATATATATATATATATATATATATATATAAGAATTATGAATATGCTGCATATGATCATAAAATATAGAGCGTGATATACATACACGAAATTAGAAAAGATAAAACATGGAAAAAATACGCTTAAAATGACAAGGAATGTTTGTAAATCTTTTTTCGCTTTTACATTGCTTTCTCTTATTTTCAGAGAATTCGTGGAAGATTGTTGGAAAAGTCTGCAATAAAGAAGTAATTATCGATTTCTTTCTGGACTATAGTAAATTCATCGTTGACCTGCAAGGACCATCCTACAAAAAGATATCTCCGTCTTGGTTTATGAGGAAACGCACGAATATATAAGTGGTGTGATAGAATTGCTATTGGAAAGCCCCAATTCCCAAAATCTGAAAAAAAAAACACGAACATTCATGAATCTTCCAAAGGAAGAATTCCAATAGACAGGAATCTTTTATCACAGCCTGGCTTACACGCACGCACACACAGACACACAGACACACACACACACACACACTTTACACATACACATATATATATATATATATATATATATATATATATATATATATAATATATATATACAAACCAGATGGTAATAAAAGTATTTGGAATATTTCTATTTTCGCATGTTATGTCGAGGTAACATTTTCATGGGAAAAATAATATTTGGGTAGCAAAATTTATTTGTACTAACGCCGGTTGCTATATATATATATATATATATATATATATATATATATATATATATGATATATTTGTTCAGGAAATGAGTCTGTTCAATAGCTATTTGTCACAGGAAATGAGTCTGTTATATATATTATTTTTGTCATATATATATATATATATATATATATATATATATATATATATATATATATATATATTTGAACGCACTCATAGCCCGTTGATGAAGCCTTTCTGTATTATTAAGTTTTGCAGCACCAGCATAAACCAATTGTTTTAGGTTGCCTACAGATAAAAAATCCAAAAGACTTATGTCTGGGGAACTTGCTGGCCACGGAAAATTTCCTACCCTACCTATTCATCTCTAATAATGGAATTTTCTATGTTGCGAACTGGAATGCGGTTGCCAGGGAACCAGCTGTTGAGTCGCGTACAATGTGACTAAAATGTGCTGGCGCCTCATCATGCATGCGCCAAATGCCTCTTCATATTAGCAGGGATACATCCCCTAGCAGGTCTGAAGTTGTGCTCTAAAAGTAAATTATCCGTGTAAACTCTTGTAGAAGGTACCGGGAGAACATATTAACCATAGTGTCAGGTACATTTCCTTCACACACATATATCGTAAACTGATACTGGTGTCTAGCTTGTATTGTCCCATGTAGATTCCGATCCCTCCACAAATGTTGAATGTGTCAATTTGTTATTCCATCTCTTCCCAATGCTGGCTCATCCGTACACATATCTGAGGAAACAAACAACCGATCGGCAGTTTTTTCAGTAAACTATCTGTTAACCATGTTTGACGTAGTCTCTGAATATGGAATCCAATGAAGTCCGTAATCTCTTCAATATCAGATGTTGGCAGTGTAGATTCGGAGAAAGTAGCGGCTGTTAATTCTTTAAGTCTTCGATATCAGGTTGGCAGTGGAGATATTTTGGGAGAAAAAACAAAATGGCTGCCTTTATACACGTTGCATTTAATATTTTGAGCTTTCTGATTGGTTAACCCTTCTATTGGTGAATTATAAAATGAGTCATCTCATTTTGACTAGCTCACTAGTACCAACGTACCCCAAAAATTATAACACTATCGGCAAATGTACTCTCGTGGTGAGTTATCAGAGGCCATAAGACCCCACACGAGCTGCATATTATATGGATACAGGAGTTCATTTTGATTTAATATTTGCGGTACTATGTGACGTACGACATTCTAGGGCCACTTGATGTGTACAGGCGTACGAGCGAATTTCGGGTTTCACTGATCCTTAGTGTATGGTGGCGCAAATAATGTCTCGGCAACGAGATGATAAAGAGAATCAAATGTTGGATGACACGTCAGCTTTCGCTCTGGAAACGCAATCTGATGTAGTGATGCAGCCTTGCGTCCATTACCAGTCACGCAGAGATATGTAAATATCATATATGTCTGCTCACGATATGAATATGCTGCCATTGTTAAACGAAACTCTTCTTGGTTAGCTCACTGCTACACACGTTAAACGTTGAAGATAGACTAGCCACAAATATACACGGATGACAAATGTAACATAGTCTATCTAGCAAGCCAGCGCCATTTACGGTAAACTTTATTTAAACATAATAACTCTAAAACGAATGATTTGAGGACATGTTTATATGTACTTTTGTTTTTGTTTTGACGCGAGAGACCCCCCCCTCAAAAATATATGTAAAATATATAAACATTTATATATAAAATGTTTTTATATATATATATATATATATATATATATATATATATATATATATATAGATAGATAGATATATGCAAATTTATATATATTATTTATATTTTATATATGTGCGGTACATATTGGAGAGCGCTCAATATCATTGATAGAGCTAACATATTTAATTGGATAGAGGTCATTTTATTTTCCTGGGTTTCTCGCTATATGTGATCTTCAGACAATATATATATATATATATATATATATATATATGTGTATATTATATATGTGTTTATATGTCTTTTTTTCACGATGGTGATGGTCGGCAGCTGAATATAGGTTATCTTAAAACATATGACCCATAAGTATTTGATATGATGTTCAACGAAATAGACAAAAAATGAATGGGGGACTAGACAAAAGAAACTGTTGGAGGAGAAGTCACGTTAACAGTTAAAGTGTACGGCTTAGATGTCATTCTAGTATCACGATTAAAGTCATGTATTTGGGACAACAGGGAAAACAGCTCTTCAGAGTAGCTGTCACGAAAAAAACACTGTAAAAACAATTACAGTTACAGAACTTTAGAAGCCTCTTTTTCTGAAAAGACTATTCGAATACTTCTATTTAATATTCTTTTAAATTTTAATAAAAGTTATTAATTTTTATAAATTTCAATCATCTGGATCACAAGCTCGTGGGTAAGTGATTACCGTATATGGTTAATATTATGAATACTATTAATCCACTGTTTAATTTTTCAATCATCTGAAGAATACCGGAATATTGTACGGTCCAGGTCTTTTCTTGCTGAATATTTTAAAGACACGGCAATTCTTTTTGTGTTGAATTCATACATAGACTCTAAAAAATCCTGCTTTTAAATAAATTAATCAATGTTTAATATTTTAATCCATCTCATTTTGGGAATGACAAAATCTGCCTTTCACGAAAGTTATTTATATAAAATGCAATGTATATTTATTAGAATTTTTCATGCAGGAAATTAACAATATTTTACTGTAAATAAACTTCATATATTTTTGTCGAACGGAATTTCGACTGCGTACTTTTCATTGTTGAAACAATGTCTATATGCGGAACAATGAATTGTTTTTTTAGTTTTAAATAACCGCATGCCTAATTAAAATGTATTTATATAAATGCTACGGTATATGCGTGCTGTCATCCATTTATTTAAATTGCGCGATATTTTTCCATATGAAAATTATATCTAAGATTTAAACATATTCATAAAGAGGGTGAGTTAACGATTATGGGTGCAAAAGATGGAGCTTGCAAACCGAGTTCAAATTCTAGCTTAGTCTGTTGCATTCACTTTCACTCAGGTTTCAACATCTTCTCCATAGTCTATATTGTAGATATCAGGTTAGAAAGTAGACATTGGTTTTTTTTTGTCGAAGGAACACCAAGGAGAAGCAACGGGAAACCAATCCGTTTTGCTTTGAAATTCTTTGTGGTCCTCAATTTCACCCCAGGACTAAAATGCAATTACTATATACGATCGATTGCTAACGACTGTAGGAAAATGGTCGGCTCCTTATACCGTCCGACAAAGTATCTGACACAACATGCCATGCTATGTCTACAAAAGTAAGATCAGATGATAAATTTTACTGCCATACCAGTGCTGATTATGCCCAATTCTCTCCTACCAACAGTCACACAATTTAAAGGTTTTATACTGTGTGTAGGTGATGACATTTTTTTTAATTCTACAAATCCTCTCCCACTGTTATTCCATGACTATATTTAATATTTCCAAAAGATAAACACATTTGCATCTAAAAACCCGTATTCCCCATATACAGAGAGACAAACCATCTTCATTCACTTTGTATTCAATTGATGAAGATAAATTCATTAAGACAGATTTGAAACAAGAGCTGATAAATTATCTAACAGACTCCCACGATGATGCTTCTCAGATTACTACAAACTTAGGTTCTTAAAGTCTAGAGGCAACCCTTACTTGCAAACGTATCCTCATAATTTGCATTTATTTTCCCATCCTCTGTCCATAAACAGTCTCATTACTTCTTCATTATATTCCGTGTCCCTTCAAGGAGGAGATCATGGCTCTCCACAAAGTACTTTCCTTTGTATCTCTTAATACGTTTTATCTTTTCGTTATTTCTCCTAAATCCAGTTCTTTTATCCATTTACCCATGCTTACCAAATATGTTATTCCTTGTTTTCCTCTATCTTACAGTTTCTCAATTTGTCCTGTGAGTGTCACATTTTCCAAGCGCTTCTTCCTCATTATGTTCCCCAGAAATTGTAACTGTTTCTTCATGGTGTTAACTATAAGTTTCCTTTCCGTTTCCATTTTCTTTAAACCTTCGCCATTGCTTACATTTTCGCTTCATGATATCCACATTTAGTAACTTTATATCTTAAGTCACTAGTGTGTCTTGTATTGTTAAAAAAATGGCCATGGCGATTACTGGATTAAAATATGATCACCAACGTCTTCAAAGAGAGAGGCATTAAAAAAGAAAGAAAAAGTAGACTTTAAATATTTTGGCATGTTTGAAGGTTAGGCTGTCATACGTGGTATGATTTTTAAATTTAGATTTACTAAAAAATAAGAGTTTAATTTGTGCTTTAAACTACGTTACTTTAGCGAAATTTCAATTGTATTTTTCAGCCATCAAGTCAAACCAGACATATTCAATCTTTACAGTGAAAAAATTCTGAGAGTTTTAGAAGACTAACCAGAGTTCATTTTTAACGGACCCAATCTTAGCATAAGACATGCAGATGATACGGTGTTGATAGCAGACACAGAAAGGAAACAACAGACGCTTTTATAGGACTTAGTAAAGGAAAGAGAGAAGAAAGGACAAATCATGAATTATACGATTTTGTTTGGCATATCGACATCTCTATGGGTTATTTAATGCCAAAATCTAAATATTTTAAACATAGTTTTGTGAATTCAACTAGAGATAAAATATATTTTTCGCAATTCTGCTTTAAAAATATATTGATATTAATTTTACTACAAATATGTATCGTTCGTATTTTTAAATAAAAAATATATTTTCATACTTTCGCAATGTTTGGGAATCCACTGTTTGCCCATACTTGGGATTCTAACAGGTGCTACAACCCTGGGGGACGGTGAATTTAGGGAAATAGCAAGTAAGAGGCGGCTCCACGCTCTTTAAAATGTTCATAATCAGGACTATCAATCGTGAGAAAGAAATAATATGTGGTTGTAAGCCGAAGAAACAGTCCATGAAACGAGGTACGAATAGTAATGTTAGGATAAAGCAGATACGAAGATTTAAATATCTCTCTGATATTATTTACCGAAATCTGAACGTGCAGTGCAATAGCGAAATATGCCTTCCGAAACCTAAGCAAAGTATTAAGAAACATGGCAATTACGTTAGTAATAAAGAAAAGATCGCCGAACACTTACGTAATATCGGTCCTCCTATATGAGAGTGAAAGCTGAACAAGGTCCTCAGAGAAAAGGAAGGAAAGATTTGAGCCAACAGAAATGTTGTTCGACAGAAGTTTGCAGAGAATAATATAGACTGAATATGTGAAGAACCATTTGCTTTTAAAGAAAAATCAAATCAGAAAGCGATACTTGAATATTCTAAGATACATAATGAGGAAAGAGCGGATGGAAAATTTGATACTCAGGGAACATTGGATTTAATAAAAACAGAGCTACACAAAGAATAACCTACTATTGTAAAATAGAACTTATTTCCTACTCTTCCCTACTACTGTGAGAATGCACTGCTCCAGCTAATAAATATGACAAGTAGCCACATTCGACTAGGACTTGAGTTGGATTTGAGTTAATCAAGTATTTCCGTTTTGTGTATGAGTATTTAATAAACGATGTCTTCTTTGTTTTCTCCATCTAGTTTTCTGTACCTTCGTTACTCTCTCTAAAAAAAATACTTGTAAAAATAAGTATACGTTTACCTCGATGGCCCGTTTGCATTTCTCACTACTGTACAATAACTATAATGCACCTATAATGTTATAGGAAACATGGAAATAATCAAAATCGTTTGAAAATAAATTTTAAAAAATCGATTAAAAATCAATTTATGTCAGGTTACTCTAAAACTGCACTTTGTCTGTAAAAATAGGTACTCCCCTCAGCATGGCCGGGTATCAGTAATTAAACATGCTACCCGAAAAGTATTTTCTATTGCGGAAGGTGACTAGTCACACAGCAGAATTACAAACAAAACATGTCGAAACGGTTGCTTAATCATCTTCTAGGGTCAATAGTCATCAAAACTAATTGGGTTGACTTAGCTCTATTGCTGTGCATGCAGCTAGTGCAATGATGACAGCGAATGCAAAATAGGGCCAATGATTAGGACAGAGGCTTACCTAGAATCAAGAGACAGGTGTCAATGACAAAGGCGGGCGTTAATTTGGGGGACATCGGCTATGGTTTAACAGATGGACTCAACGATTTTTTATTTGCCTGAAACTGGTCAGTTGCTCAGCTGATCAAAAACTCAATTATTACCCTGTCATTGAACAGATGATGAGGATGATGATGATGATTATGATGATGATGAATATCAATTGAAAATGTATTGTGAATCAAAAAGAGGGACAGACATAATTCACAATCGAAAAGAGAATAGAGGAAATATAAAGAATTAAGTAAGTAAAACATGGAGCTGCCCGGTAGACATGGACAAAAGAATGGAAAAGATTGGTCTTTTGTTATACATTAAATAGCCATAGAAACGGGAAAAGTACAGAAAAAAGATCTAAAAATTGGACTGTGGTGTTTGATGATAAGAGACATCATCACGGTAATCTTAGAATGAAACCATGCTGCAATGGTTCATAATAGCGCTGATATATATATATATATATATATATATATATATATATATATATATATATATATATATATATATATATATATATTATGATAATACAACAAAAATGTAAGAATCTCTACACCATTGCTGTCGACTTTCAACATATCACGATGAGTTTCCTCAGGGGATTTAAATTACTGATGAGTGTACGATTACTTTGGTTTCAAAAGCAAAATACATCCACATTTTTTAAATATAAGATTTGAGGACTTTTACACCGATGAACCAATCGAATATGAATATATATATATATATATATATATATATATATATGTGTGTGTGTGTGTGTGTGTATCTATACTTAGACAGCTTGTTACCATTCAAGAATATTTCGTTATATACTATAGCCATATTATATCTATTTATTTTTACAATAATCTTTTCTCGTTTTCTAAATATATTCTTAATGTTAAGTTGAAATTCATCAAGGAATGCGCTGTAGTTCTTTTTAACCCAAGTACTTTCGATCTCCTCCAAGATGACGGAGAAGTGTTACTGCGTATGATTAAGTAGAATGTATTAAATTTAGTATGTATATAATTAGTTTTTTTAGTTTTTTTTTTTACTGGGATCAGTGGTAAATATATTACTAGTAATTAGATTTTTTATGATATTTTCGTCATGTTTACAGTTACAATGCATTTGGTTACAGTAGAGTA
The DNA here is from genome assembly GCA_903632075.3 of Acanthosepion pharaonis. NCBI lineage: Eukaryota > Metazoa > Mollusca > Cephalopoda > Sepiida > Sepiidae > Acanthosepion > Acanthosepion pharaonis. The sequence continues at coordinate 314,480 of CAHIKZ030000465.1, forward strand.
GGTTGATATGTATAGAGCGATTTGAGGAAATATCTTGTTCTTTTGGGTGTATGTTAATATATCTAAAGTCTCGTCTAATTTGTTCACCAACGATGTAATTAGGAAAAACTTTCTTACTAATTTAATCTTTTTTCATTCGGTGTAGAATGTTTGCGTGGAGGTTTTAACTTGTTCACGATTGATTAATATAAATATCGTCTAAAGCTTGATACATCAATATATATCTCTTTAGAATAAGTTTCTGAAAGTGACATATAACTCAACACTGCATAGTAACTGTCAGCTTTCCATCTCAAGCGAAATTAAGATTATATATATGTGCGTGTACGTGTGTGTTCGCGCGTGTATGTGCCTGTGTATATATGTGTGTCTTGTTTGTAAGTGTGTCTCTCTATATCTATATGAGAATGAATATATATATATATATATATATATATATATATATATATATATATATATATATATATATGTGTGTGTGTGTGTGTTTGTGTGTATCCATATATGTGTGTGTATGTATGTATGGATGTATGTGTGTGTGTGTTGTAGTGTGCGTCTATGCTGCTACATTTCCCATGTGCATAAATGTATAAATGTATGAGCGTACCTGTTTGTCTACCTGTATATCTGTCTGTCTGTTTTCTCTCCTCCTCTACACACACACACACACACACACACACACACATATATATATATATATATATATATATATATATATATATATGGAAAATAAAGTAAAAAGGAAGTGAGAGAGAAATAGAGAAAAGGAATGAGAGATTTGAAAATGATAAAAGCAAATCGTAAAACGTCTTTCCAAGCGAGACCGACAGAATTTTGTCAGATCTATAAGTGGCATTCATGTTCCGTTTTCTCCCATCTGGTTCGACATGATTTCTCCCGCCTTCTGCAATCGGAAATCAATTTCATGTTTGTGATGATGGGTCTCCTTTTGGACTGTCAACATCATGACTGGATTCTGTTTTATTTTCTCTTTTCATCTTTCGTTCCGACGATCCCCTTTCTATTATCGGACCACGAACCAATGTGCTTTGACGAGGTAACGATGCATAATACCCACTTGAAAGGTTCGGTGAAAATAACGTAAGCAATCCAAATAGAAAATAGCCAATGAGAATTGCTGAAACAGAATGGCAATTACCATTAAATGTTGATTTCGATGCTTTTATTGTCTTAAAATAAGTTTTACTCATTCCTTTTTATCTTTAGTTCTTTCTCGACTTATTGTTCTTTTTCACGTTCCTTATCTGAAAGTTTTTTTTTTTAATTCGTCTTCCTTATTTCTTTCCATCGTTATTTTCCTCCCCTTTCTCTCTGATTTTTACAATGTTAAACTTGCCCAATATTCATTCTTTCTTTCCATCCATATTTATTACTTCCTTATTTAAGCATTCTGATTTATACTTTTTAATTATACGCACACACACACACACATATATATATATATATATACATGAATTATTCACACAAAACTAATGCAAAGGTTAATGATTTAAATGGCGAGACATCCATCATCGCAAACAATTCAAATAGTATACAAAAACCTCCAGATCCGTTATGAATCCGTTTTTCAATAGCATTTTCGGATACAACAACACATATATTTTCGTTGTCCTCTTATTACTAAGAGAAAAAAAACAAAAAAAACAACATCTATTCTATACCTGAAGATGTCTGTATGAACAGACGAAAGCTTGTACTAAAAATAACAACTAATACGGCAGAAATTTATATAAACAAGGATCAATTCATTCATAACGGATCTGGAGGTTTTTGTATACTATTTGAATTGTTTGCGATGATGGATGTCTCGCCATTTAAATCATTAACCTTTGCATTAGTTTTGTGTGAATAATTCATGTATTTGTAAATTGATTGCACGTTTATTGTAATATATATATATATAAAGACATTTTTATGTTTATACGTTCTTTTTATAGATACAAATATCTAAGTAAATGATCTGTTACCGGCGTAAATGTCTGAGATATTTTCATAGAAAATATGCGTCCTCCGAAGGGAATCGAACCTGTATCCTATACGGAACCTGACGTGCTTTACCGATTGAGCCACAAAGGAGCTTTTCGGTTGTCAAGGACGATTTTAGTGTTTTTAAACTACAATTATCCATGATATTCTCTCGGACATTCAGGGTGGTAAATGCTGTTAATACTGTTTATTATAAACGGAGTATTTACTTAAGTATTTGTATCTATAAAAAGAACTTATATACATAAAAAAATATCTTATAATAATTGTCGGACTTTTTTCAATTTCATAATGTTACATCATATATATATATATATATATATATATATATATATATATATATATATATATATATATATAATTTATTGATTATATATGTGCGGTGCTTATTGGAAAACGCTCAATATCAGTGATAGAGTTAACATATTGAATTGGATTTAGTTGGATTGATGAGAGTTTGTGTGCCTGGATTTCACGCTATTTGCGATCATCAGACAAACTGATTAATTTTTAAATTTTTAGATTTATATATGGTTGCGTGTATGGAGGTTTTTATGATAGTGGAAGTAAAAACCTTCGTCGGAACGCCACTCATACGGACGCAAACATACATACAAACACGTACACGCGTTTCAGCTCACAAACGTAAATATATATACACCCTGTGGAACTAGGCGTATATGCGCATCGATGTGTCGTTGCGAACATACGTACGCAATTAGTCCTTGTATATGCAATCATATATAAATTAAATACATTTAAAAAATTATTCACTGTGTCTGACGATCGCAAATAGCATGAAACCCAGGGTCACAAAGTCTCATGATTCCAACTATATATATATATATATATATATATATATATATATATATATATATATATATATATATATATAGATAGATAGATAGATAGACAGACAGATAGATAGATATAGATAGAGATATTGATGTGTTTAGTAATCCGTATGGGTATAATCTAGAGAGTCAATGTAAAATTAGAGCAAATATTAATTATTATTATTATTAAGAAATAGACGTTTTTAAGGTTTCATGATAATTACAATTTATTTCATTAGGATCGATATTCGATTCTTATTCCTCAGATCGACCATTTTCATACAAATAAATGGGTGAAAAATATCCCAGTAATTTGAAGAATTATATATTATCATTTGTAATTCATTTCTGATATTTTTTGAGGAGGCAGGTCATCAAGTGCATGCAATTTTCTGTAGATATAATTGATAAATAGGCCAGCATCTCTAAGAAACCCCACCACCACCACCACTGTTATTATATGTCTCTTCAAAAAGTGGGATGTGAATACATCTATCTCTTTTTGTTTCTTTTTTTACTTTCCTAATTCTGTTTGCCTATATTTCTTTTTCCACTCTCTCAATCACCTTATCCATTTCGATCAATCTCTCTCACTCTCTGTATATATATATATATATATATATATATATGTGGGGAGAGAGACAGAGGCGACAGGCTGTTTCATGCTAGAGGCAATCGTCAGACCACGACGATTGCGTTTGGCCTGAAACAGCCTGTCGTCCCTAAGTGTTTCAATGTTTACTTTTACATTTATACACGCTCTATCTCTGATATTGATCACTTTCTCCCATATATATAGCACACCTTAAGAGACTATTTCTTCCTATATATATATATATATATATATATATATATATATATATATATATATATATATATATATATATCGATCAACCCCCTCCTGCCATGAATTTAAACCTGCCTCCTCAAACAAATTGAAAGATCTGATGGAGATATTTCGCTAAAAAAAAATGAAATTAGCTTGCCAAAGCGAATGTGTACGGGGCAGTAAATTTGATTCATATACCCTGAAGTACTCAGGTCTGATTCCTGTAAAATTTTCTTTAACAAGAATCCTGGAATATTTATGCTGGTAGGGGAAAGTAAGTATATACTGTTTATATGTACACATATTCACGTATGTGTACTCAATTATAATAATGGTTTCGTGCATGTTTTTATTAATTTTTATTTTAAGTAATTTTCAACTGTATATATTATATATACATTATATATATATATATATATATATATATATATATATATATATATATATATATATATATATATATATATATATATATATCAACCACAGATTGCTTCGCTCTATCATATTTTTGGCTAGACGTCCGGTTGCAAAGGATCAAAAGTCCACGGAATTATGTATATAGAGATTATATACACTAAGCTTTTACTGCAGGGACGAAGGTTAATTTTAAGGCATTTATTTTTAGATAGACAGTGCCTGAGAGAACTCGATTTAATTTTTATAAAAGAGTTCTTGTATTATTAGCAGAGATAGACCAGACTTTCTCCCAGAGAGCTCAACTGAAATAATTTTTATGTGCACACACACACACCACATAAATATACATATATATATATATATATATATATATATATATATATATATATATTTTTGAATAATGCTGTATTTAATGTAGTGAAAGTGCCCTTTGTATATATATATATATATATATATATATATATATATATGTGTATATTTATATATATATTTTATAATATTTATATATATATTTATTCTTAGTTTTATATTTATGGATAAAATTCTCAATATCAGAGATAGACCATTTATATATAAATATATATAAGAATATATATATATATATATATATATATATATATATATATATGACCATATAATTATTCTTAAAAGAGAGAAAATAATTATTTTATAAATGGTCTACTAGATTAATATTTATCCATATATGAAATACTGCTTTAATATTTGTATATATAAATATGTGTGTATGTATGTTTATATGATTTATATATATATATATATGTGTGTATTTGTGTGTTTTATATATATATGTATATATATATGTTATGTATTTTTATATATGTGTATGTGTATTTATATTTAGTATAATTCTGTTTGTATGAATGTGTTTATATTTGTATGTTAGATATATATGTATATTGCTGTGTGTTGTGTTTGAATGTATATATTTATATATTTATATGTTATTCATTTATATATGTATTTTTTAAAGTTGTATTTTTCAATCATCTTGTTTATGTGTATATTTGAAATTTCGCGGCTCGGACCTGTTATATTACGGGGGAATAGTGGAATAAAATAAATTATTTTTACTTGAGGCTCAAAGTAAAAAGACGCCTTTAGATGTAGACTTGAATAGCTTCTTGGTCATTTGCCTTAAGTATGTTGACTCTTGTCCACCGAATCAGTTCTGGTCAGTCCGTGCATGGACAGAAATATATATATATTTTTATTGATATTTATGTTCATCAAATGTAAATCTCATATTCAATAATTGAGTTTACGAAGGGTTTAGCAGGTTATATTGCGTTTCAGATGTATGTTTTGTTTCAGAATGTATCAATGACGGGGTCTCTTTTTCGTTTGTAGAGTTGTTATTTTCCCCACCTCTTCATTTTAAACTTATTCGCTCGAAATTCTTTGTCATTGGTCTCCATGAATTCGAGCATTGGTAGATTGAATTGATGTAGATATGTTCAGATTATATTCTTTTCTATTCAGAAAATATTTGTCGTGTTGAAAGAATAACATGAATGTTCAAACAGATTTAGTAGACACTGCTATTTTTCCTTCAACATATTGATAATTCTATTAATCTTAGATTCAACCAATTTAAAGAGTTACTAAATGAAGCTTCAGTAATTCAGGTATCGAGTAAAAGTAGTAAGTTGAATCTCTATTTAAAGGCGTTTTGATTGCAATGTTCGGAAGCTTGTTCCGCATCATAAAATTCTGTGGGAAATAAATTGTTTAAGAAGACTTTCCCCCATAACGAAATGATTTTATAAAATCACTAAAACCCTATGTAAGGCAGTAAAGCCTCTAATACAGAGGGGGTTACTGTGTGTGGAAGAATTAGGTACAGAAACATTAATAATGAGCGGGAAGAGGAAAGGGTAAGCAAGCGGACAGTAGATTGCGATTGACATTTGACTTTAAATTTTTGCAGATTAAATCTGTCAGAAAAGCGTGGAGACAGAAGGGAATTCCACAAGCGAGAAAAGATATTATTAGCATAATATTTACGGTTGCATCTAGCCAGCAAATTGAAGAAATCTCGATGCCAGTCAAGTACAGCGCTTAAATTCAAGAAGTCTATGTTCCATAGCGATGAGCTCATCCGGACTATTGCCATGGAGGTTTTTTTAGAAAAAACAGAGAGGTGACCTTACAGCCGTTGGAAAATGATTGAAGCTAAACCGACAGATAAGGACCAAAAATATGGCTGATTATTCGTTGGATTTTGTAACAGCAATTTTCTAAGCCTGGTCGAATGATAGATAGATATGTAAGATAGATTTGGGAAAGAAAATGGTCTCCCGCTGCACTTCTCTCCTCAGAATCTATCTTACATTCAGTATAAATTGGAATGAGAATGAATCGACTCTGTGTGCCTGCTAAGTCGGGTTCTTTCTGTGAGGATCTTGACTGCTCGTCGTGGTACAAAGTGTTCAGTTCATTGTTTCTATAAATTTACCAACGTCAACATATGCCGATTAAACTTATTGAAGATAACAGCAACAATTGCAACATATAAAAAACAGTTAGTTTGTTTTTGTTTGTAAATTTAAAATATATTGGGTTGGACAAATATGAGAAATAAATCAGTTTTTTTTTTCGAGTTCCATGAATTTACAAAATGTGACTCAGGTTTAAAGATGAACAACCTTTGTCCAATCCAATTAGTATAAGTAAACCGTATGGACATTTCCAAAGAAGCTATAATCCAGAGAGTACATTTTAAAAACAGAGCAAATATTAATTATTATTTAGAAACGAACATCTTTGATGTTTCAGTATGATTATAATTTATTTCCTTAGAATCGAAATTTGGTGCTAATTCCTCAGATCAACTATTTTCATACGATGATGGGTGACAAATATTCCAGACATAAGAAGAATTATGGTGATGGAATCATTAATCTATTATAGAATATATATTAATTATATTAACTGCAGTGCCTCATAAAAAATTATCCGTTATTTCATTCTATCCTTCGTAAAAGAAAACTCTATTAGAGTATATTCTATTGGAATGTACCAAAGTTATGAATAACACACGCCTTAACTTTTATTATTTGAATGTTTTAAAAATTAAAATATTTTCTTTAAATGTTTTATGAGTTAAATTTTACTTTGAATGTTTGTATTAATTTAATTATGCTAAATATTTTATATTAATTTTGAATTTAACATTTTAAGTTCAACTAAACTTAAATTATTTTTGACTCTATTATATTCCTTTAATAAATATTTTATTTATTTGATTTATTATGATTTGTATTAAAGCTCCGAGCATTTTAATTCTATTTGATTACTCTTAATTGTAAATTAAAGAGGGTATGGCTTAATGATTAATGTGAGGTAAAATAACATAAATAAAAAAGAAGTGAATATATTGTATTTCTGAAAATACTTGTAATCAAACTAAAATGCCATTTATATAATAGGATCAGTTGAAGTTCACAAATCCTACAAATAAAAGAACTAGGAAGTAACGGGACTCATTTCCTTTTTATTGGTTCGTGAATTAAGGAATCAGCAATTAAAAAGGAGGGAATTACTGGCAAAAAAAAAAAAAACTTTCTCCCTGTAAAATGCTTCATTGAGAAATCTGAAGTCGATAGAAAAACGTGGGTCTAAACGTGCTTTGTTTGGGTGTAGTTTTTTTTTTTTTTTTACTTCATATCAACTTGAATGGCTTATTTAATGCCGGCAAGATTTTTAGAATAGACTCGTATGATTAGAATATGCATTCTTTGTAAAAAAATCAGTTTGTCGGGGAACAGTTTTCATTGGAGTATTTTTGTAAATAGGGTTTTTAGTGTGATTTTATTGACGTATTCTATTCAGATATAGAGTTTGTAAAGGAGATTTATTGAGACTTTTGTTTGGTTTATATTTTTTAGTAAAGACCCACTGTTTTTTTAATAATATTATGTCATCCATTTTTGCTTTGTGGAATAGCTCATACATGCTGTTTATATTATAGTATCTTTGTCTTGACAGTGCAAGGTCTGAACATTGGATTACTATATGTTTAAAGTATATGTCGTTCTTGGATTGGTATGACCATGAATCAATTTACCTTCTCCATCAATGAAAAATAATCGGCAAAATTTCTCTACTGGGGACAATAATTGTACAAAATGTAGATCATATGCATTGCACTATTTAAAGCTAAGAAAACTTTCTCCTGTTGGAAAAATGCTGATTTGGTTTTGATTAAGACAAAAAGACATTGAATTTTTTTCATTGAACTTGACGACACTCGTAGAGAGAAATAAGTGTCACAGCCGATTTGACATATCATGGAAAAAAGAACCGTTAATTCGTAGTTACCATACATATCTCGAAAAAAATAATTAACTTATTTGTATATCTGAATGCCTTGTATGAAACTACTTACTGTATTTTAAATCTTTTGTGAATTTTTCAATTTTTTATTTTACCTTGAAAGTTCTAAAATGTTTGTTCTACATTTAAATATTCTGCATTACATAAATGATAACGTTCTATATACTGTATATATATATATATATATATATATATATATATATATATATATATATATATATATATATATATATATATATATATATATATATATATATACTATTATACTGTAGATTTTAAACTTTTAAATAGTTGTCACTTTGAAACATAAACATTTTTTCATTGATTTTTCTTTTCTTATCGCAGATTAGTTTAAAAAGTTGGTTGGAGGTGAAACTAGAAGAAAGTGCCGATGGCGTGAATTTGTTTAAAGTGCATTTCAACTTGCAAGATAGTAACCAACATACTTGATGACATGACTGTCCTCAGCGGCACATATGCAATGAGACATGTAGAATAAAGTTATGAAACTACAATGGAATGGCGCCGTTATCATTTCGATTGACACCTTCTATAGCATGTCCATAATGCGTAGAACACGAGCCTATAAAAGCTTTATTATATTCAAAGGTAAGAAAACAAAATAAAAATTAAGCAGTTATTATAATTGATCAAAACAAAACAGTTACCATTAAAATTTTATTCATCTTCAAATCCATCAAAGTTGTCTTTGTTCTGAAATCTCTGATATTCATTTTCAATTCTACTATCATCGTCGTTAAATAATGCATCTAATTTTGACCGACTAGCGCGAATTTTAAAACTACATATGGCATAAAAGTCGCTGGGGAACTTTAAAAGATATTTTAGTAAAAAACAAAGTGCAACTTATATGCCGTCAAATACGTTAATTACAGGTATACAGCAAAAAAAAAAAAAATTATAACATATCAATAATGGAATAATGCTTAATGTAAACCTACTTTTTTGTTCCCTGTCTATTTGTTCGTTGAATCTGAAAACTGAATGTTATCCTTCAAGAAAATTTAAACTATATATTTTCTTACTAAATGAACCAGATAAAAACTTGAAGAAATATTTTTCGTGGTGTATATTATACACGAATGCATACAGTAACCGCCACACTTGATTTCATGACCTTCCTCAGCGGCACATATGGAATGAGACATGTAGAATCCAGTTATGAAACTGCAATGGAATGCCGTCGTTACAATTTTAAGTGGCGCCTTCTATAGTATGTCCATAATGCGTAGCCTATTCATCTGCTTGTTTACCCGTTGATCTCTGCTGTAATCATCATCCGCTCAGTCCACTGTGGGGCTATTTAGGGTCTTTGCGATTTTCTTCGCTATCCCATCCCATCTTTATTTATTACCATACCTTATTCCTTCCTCAGATAATAAGAGAAGTTTTGTTACACACAGATATCAATAAATCGCGCAACGCTCAAAAATGCATTTTTACTAGCGTTTACCAATGCTTTATATGATTTCATTTCAAGCAATGATATAAAGCCACTAAGACAGGATAGATCACCAAGTGTGAATGAATCTGAGAAAAATTATGAAGGACAGAGGCCAATAAAAAGAACACGATTTAAGGAGACAAACGATGACGATTGACATTGCATTTACTTTTTATGCTATATCAAAGTTGAATGAAAATAAGTAGCGTAAAGTGAGATAATAAAGCGAGAAATGTTAGCATAGAATTTACTGTTACGTCTAACGCAAGTTAAATCTACCAATTTCAACATCAAAATGATAAATCCTACCTGCCAATCTATGTATTGCGCTTAAGTTATTTATGTCCTGGTACCAACGCTGAAAGCTCATCAAAACAATTAGCAAGAAAATATTCATAGAAAAAAAAAACACTGGGAAGTGACGTTACGGCCGTTTGAAAGTAACTGAATCCGATATGTCAAGTCAGGACCGATAAAATTGCAGATTCATCTTTGTATTTTTTCAAGAATCTTTAAATGCATACCAGAAGCACCAAATCAGATTTGACAGAAATATTGAATCCATAGGGGAAGAATTGTCGACTTATAACTATATAAGACTTTTTTCTTGATAAAAATTCTTTTGCACGACTCAGTGAAGTAAATTGGCTCAAGTTCCTCTGAATGTAGAGACTGAGTGAATGAGCTGCGTTTAATATATATAAGAGTAGGAAGGCATAATTGCATTTACATGAAACGTAGGGAACTATTGAACTTTACGTTGATTAGGTGAGATCTGTGCTTCTTGACCTTTTCCAGTCCACGTTCCATTTTTTCTTCAAAAAATCCAAATGGACCATTCCTACTTTTTATTTTTAGGCTGTTCAATTTCCACACTAAAATACTCAATGAAAATACAAATCATCTTAAAATTTATTTCAGTAAACAAATAATATATATAATATAATTTCTTATATAAATATAAAAATTATATTTTATATATTACTAGCCGCATGGCCCGGCGTTGTCCGTGCTTGATTCAAAAATCGTATGACTCATACAGCAATCGCTATCATTTGACTTAAAATATTTTTGCCCTTCCTTGCCTTTAAAGGAGTGCCCTTTGCCGTGCTGATGTTACTACATGCCTTACTTCTTGCCTATCTCACACTGCGAATTTTTTCTAAGCTCTATACTAAACATTAATCTGTTACGAAAAAAGAACTAAACAAAATGAACACAAAACGATCAGCTTTAAAAAAGGACTCGTAACTGGAAAAACCGAATGAAAAATGAATGTTAACAACAAATACTTTTTCACAACAAACCCAATTCTGTGGAATCAGAATCAACGTTGAGTTTAAACAAACGAATGAGCCAATTGGATTAAAGTGCCATGCAGATTTAAATTTTTCCCACTTGTGACGAATGCATCTATCGTTTTTTTTTTTTTGCATGCTAGCATGCTGTTGGCTCTCACGCTGGTCAATAGAAAATTCCAGCCTATTCGTGGCAGCCAGCTATAGGCTCTCACTCTGGCAAGTAGAAAATGGACGCAGACTGCATGAAAACTGCCGTAGAAGCATGAAAATATCGATTATTTCCACTATCGATGGGAGTTGAGAAATGCAAATCGGTCTTAGCCTTTCCGTTAACTTGGAACATGTAAATTTTGGTGCAAATCCGTCGAAAATTTCGTCCGTGCATTTTTTACACACACACACACACGCATCCTGCCTTTTATAGATAGAGATATAAAATATTTATACACCCCCCCACACACACATATATATATATATATATATATATGATAAGAATAAAATAAATATAGCACTGCACAATACCTACGTAATTTAGAAATTGTAAAATGTAATGCACATGTGTGTAATTAAACAAAATATTATATTTTTAATTCTTCAAAATCTGAAATAATTTAGATACAATTTTTTTGAATGGTACAATATTTTATGGCTACGAATTCTCTGTGGATCGCTAGAAATGCTATGTGGACCACCGGTGTTCCACTTGGACCACGTTGAGAATCATTGGGTTAGATTACATCAACTCGTGAGTCTGTTCCACAGCAGCTCTCTGAGATCTTCATATTCACTATTGGAATACAGAGGTAATGAGGGCGTTTAGACTGCTTAGACGTGGAATGCAGGACCTTATACCTAAAATCTGAATTGGTATTTTGATGTATTCGAATGGAAAAGCCAATCTTTATCCCATCATCATTTATTATCATACATTATTCTTTCCTTTGTCTATGTATTTTGGACCTTCGCTTCTCTTTAACTAAAAGAGACAGAAATTTATAACACTGAAAATTCCAGATTAAAATGAAGTCAATAATTACATCACTCATGATAGTTTTCCGTCGATCTCGTAGAAGTCAACGCCGATCAATTGTATTTATTCCATCTTTGTTTCACAAGTAAATAACGTCTCACCTTAGGTATATATTTCTCGAAATCTACTGCTTTCATATTTTACTGCGTTTATTAATTAAATATTTCGCCAAATATCTACAGATACACAGCTGGAAAATAACTCGCGAAGTTACATAGACCAGACAGCATTGTCTGAAAATCGATATTTAGTCCAATTGTTAAATTACGACCGCTTCAGTCATATTGAGAAAACTCAGCGGATAGAACTGTACCAAATCCATACAGTCGAGATAGCACAATTGATATACCTCAATAGGAAAATAACTGGTTTTTATTTCGATAATTCAAAAACCAATCATGTATCATGTTCAGAACTAAAACTAGAAGCTGAAATCTAAATAACCTACATTCAGTACTTAACTACGGCAAGGAAAAACTTACAAAATTTCAAAACCTGCAAAACAAAAATGCTTTCATTTAATCACTATAGATTTACATTTCTGCCTGCGATCAGCATAGCTGATGTTAATTTACAGTAGAGCAACTTTTTTTCGCTTTCTTGATCTAATATTCTTATTGACAAGTCGAGTGACTGTATTGAACGCTTTTCTAGATTTGCTGCTAGAAATTTTATTACACAGTGTTGTGCCAGAAAAAAATGTCTCGTCAGAATCACTCTTGAACATTATAAATATACTATTCTTTCGTGCAATGAATTTTACTTCTATATCTGTCCTTCTGTTCCGGCTATATATCACGGGGTTCTCGACAAAATCCAAAGAAGGACACATAATGTTATCGGTCCTGACCTGCCATCTTGGATTCAGTCTTTTTTCCTATAGCTATGATGTGTCTTCCCTTTGATATTTCTGTAAATATTTCCATAGACCTCTTCTTTGGTGGCTCGACTGCAGGAATTGTACGATTAGATTGGCAACTAGGTCTTATGGTTCTTCTGCTGATAAGAGCTTGATCTAATCGTAATTTTCTTTAATATTAAATTCACTTTTTGCACTTCTTGGCTGTGGAACTCTCTTCCGGTTTTTTGCTTCCTTGCCACCATCGTTCTTCAAAAAATAATATTTAACGTTCATCTCCATCTTCTTTCTTCCGGAACTCTGTTCTTTTATTACTGTTTCTCCTCCCTAATGTCTTCTCATTCTCTTTCACTCTCAGTATCTCGTCTTAGTGGCATTATTACCTTACTTGGAGTGAAATGCTTAAAGCAAATGGTCATGGTTCAGACTATGATTTTTATCCTGCTGATTTCCAATCTGGCTGGCAAGGCTAGCAAAAGTATTCTTCCTCTACATTATATGCAGAAACCCACAAAATGCATGATGGGATACGTTTCTTAGTCAATAAAATAGCCCGATATACAAATTAGCTTGACTCAGTCAGGATCTCCTTTGTGTATATAAAAGATTGTGGATTCACATGACAGACCGATATTTACTGTGTAGATGGTAATTTGTGGTTCGTAAATATTTAGGTATTTTTACCTGTGAATTTGCTTTATTCATATTATTTGCTTGCTTGCCTTATATCATTCAAATTTACCCCTCTTCTTTGTATTACAAATATTATTAGTTCTGTTCGTTGAACAATTGTGATATTATTTTGTATTTCGATCATGATGTCTATCATAATGAACAGTTCTACTGCCAATGATTTGCAAGACATAAAAAGCCTACTGGATCTCTTTTTTACACTCGATCCCAAATATATATATATATATATATATATATATATATATATATATATATATATATATATATATATATATATATATATTTGGGAATGAACAGTAAGATATATAATCCGGTGTTGTTATAGATATTTTTACAAAATAGTGCTCAATGTAAATTTACAGAGAATAATATTATAAATTAATTGATTTAAAATATGTTTTTTCCGCTACACAGTTCTAACCATGTTACAAAAATGGAAGCTAAAATCTTCGAATTTAATTTTGTAATTAAATTAAAGACATTAGTTCCATTTCATCCTCAAGGGAAGTTTGGAGTAACTTTTAAAACTACTGGGTTTTAAATGCACAGCAAAAATCATAATTCTCGTTTCCAAGGATACAGAGAAATCTATTCATCCAGACAAGGGATGTTTGTGATTTCATTATCGCTGTATTTTGTTGTATTAGTTATTAGTTACGTTTTGGTAGGGGTAGGGATGTATTTACAATGAATTCTGACATTCGTTAAATGCATGTTATGTGGATTTTTTTTTAAATTTATTGTTAACGGCAAAAATCCTTACGGCATTTTTTCTATTTGTATACTTAAAGATTTTTATGGGGTGTTTATGTTAGAAAACGTTTTATTTAACTACTATTTTAAAATATTTTCACTTTTAATTTTTAATATACTATCTTTCTTTTTAAAACAAGTAAATGTATTAGAATCACTTACAGTATGTAAAATATATATATATATATATATATATTGTAGGATTACTATTTGTTGTGTATGATACACCTAATTTACATAAGTGGAGTACCGACCATATAAATATGGGTTGGTACCGGAAGACGACGGAAGATTAAGAGATCGAATCCAGAGACTCTGCCCGACTGCGACTTAGTCAACCCATTCTGCAGGAACAGTCTTCCAAAGAATATACCAAAACTACCTGTAAATATTGTGTACCTTTTTTCATTGTTTCAATACATTTTGTTACGTACATTTTGTGTTGTATTATTATTATTCCATGCTTATTCAAGCTTCAACACTATTGTAACTATCTGAAACATTCTGCTATCCTTTATTTTTACAAGGTTTTGATTATACAAAAAATGAGTATTAATGTCCTGTCTGGCCTAGAGTTACAGAATTTCAAATCGATTTCAAAGTCCTTCACGCCATCTTGCATAGGAAGATTTATTTTCCATTCGACAAATCGTTTCCACGGATACAACGTTGCAAGCGAGGCGTATATTATCGTGAATTCCATAGAAAATATTCAGAAGATCACTATTATACATTTTCCCCTGTACAGATGTTTATTGTAAGAACACTCTATTTTTATTTGGCGGCGTCGAATCATTTCTATCCCAGCACACACACACACACACACACACACATATATATATATATATATATATATATATATATATATATATATTTATGTGTGTGTGTGTATTTAGGCAGCAATCATTTTTTCATGCATATATCATGGAATACGACAGACGTGCTTTTATTTAGTTTTTTTTTATACAATTTCGAATGTTCTTTTCATCTGAGCGGTTTCGGCTATACCTTTAGCCATTTTCAGGGATTAATTATTTTAACCGTTATTTCTTATATAACAATTAAAATATCTAATGCTTGAAAATTGCTTAATGTATAGCCGAAAGAGTTCGGATAAAAGAACATTCGGACAGTTTTTATATCATCTGAAATTGTATAAAAATATATATATATAAAGCACTTTTGTAATTATATCGTATTCAATGTAATTTGTATAAAAAACTTGTATATATATATATATATATATATATATATATATATATATATATATATATATATATATATATATTTTGCCAATAATAATTAATAATCCTATACAAAGCAGTAAAACCACTAAGACAAAAACCTATACGCAAATCGCTTGTTGCCCGTTGGCGGGCCGCCGTTAGCAGTGGCAGACACAGGTAGACCTCTAGCGGTCCGCGAGTGGTAACATTCCCGAGATGAACACTCCGGCGGTCCGACAGCATGCCACCAGCGGTAATCTCTAGTATCGTGCCACCTAGTGTCAGATTGGTGGCTTGCCTGTAGGGAAGGGGTTACAGGGTGTGGAAGAATTAGGAACCGAAACATTAATAATGAGCGGGAAGAAGAAAGTAATCGGAGAACAGTAGATAGTGATTGATTTTGCGTCAAAATTGTGCACATTAATGTCGGCTGGAAATCATGGATTTGGAATGGAGTTTCACAAGCTAGAAGTGCAGCAGGGAAAACGTTATCTTAGAATTTATAATTATATCTAGCCAACTAAGAAGTAAATTGATGAGATCTAGTCCAGTAGTACGCTTAAATGTAAAACGAAAACGATGGTATCATAGTGAAGAGATAATTACCGTGAAAGTATTTGTAGCAATGTCAGAGGGAAGTTGCCTTAATGTGGTAGGAAAGTGACTGAAATCCGATCTGCCAGATCAGGACCAATAACATTGCTGATTTTGCTTGGCATTTTATCAAGGAGCTCAAGGTAAGTAGCAGGGACTCTGAACCATATGTGGCAGCAATATTCTAAGCATGGGGAAATAGTAGACATAGATATGTAAGATAGATTCTGGAGAAAATCGGCTTTCTTATCAGCTGACCTCGCAATGGATTCAATATAGTCATTCCATTTCATATCAGCTGAGAACGCTATATTGATTTTTTTACTGCTTTTCAACACTTTGATTTTGGTAATTTGAAATCGAAATATATTTTGTATTGTAAGAATAATGTTTTTTTTTTTAATATAGCATATTGCATTAACAATTTTTTTGTGTGTATAACAATGATTTTAAATGTCCTACTATTTAACCCATAAACATTCACAAGGTTATTTGAGCGAAAGTGAATGCAATGGACCTGACTGAAATTCGAACTGTACTCTCCGATTTCTAAATCAGAAGCGCTATCCATTATACAATGCTGTTCGATAAAAGTGACTCACCTGATATTTTTTTACTTAAAATTTTTTTCGCCTATTGTTTTTAAGGTCAAACTAATTTTTAATCTTACTAATATAAATATCCCTTCCCGACCACCTAGTAAAAAAGTTTACTCACTCTAAGGTATTCTATTGATAATTATAATTATGGATATAAATGAGATTTACGGAAAATTTCTGTGAAGAAAAGTGACTCACTTATTTCCTGCAACTAGTAATCAATAGAAACATAACCGAACAGCTTTAAATAAAGAATAGAGGTATAATTTATTTATAGTAGGTAATATAGTTCGAAATATTTTATAATCTATGGGCCCTCCTTTATTTTGAATAACCTTTTCAACCCTTTTTGGCATTGACTTGATTAGGTTCTGGCAAATCTCATCTCCAAGCATTGAATTCCATTCGGATATGAAATTCACAATCAAATAATCTTTGTTGCTCAACTGCTTTCTGGAGAGCCTGTACTTTATAATGCTCTATAAGTTTTCTATGAGGTTCAAGTCATCAAATTTTGTGGCGGTCCTGTCATAACACTCACCTGCTTCTCATCAAAGTATTCCTTCATCAATTTTGATTTGTGACAGGGAGCATAAACCTGCATAAAAATGAGCTTAGTGGGGTCGATTTGCACCTTTTCAGCAGAAGGGATCAGACGAGACTAAATTTCTCTTGTATTGCTCGTTCCTGAGAGTCTTTTCAATATGTTTTAAGAAACGAGTTCCATGAAAAGAAAAGAATCCCCAGAACATTATACTGAACAGATGCTTGACAGTACTTACTGCTAAATTCAAAGAGCTTTCAAAGCTTCTTCTTCGGATTTTAGATCGCTTATTCTTTGAATTTAGCTCATCTTTCGTCTCATCGGAGAAGAGAACATTTAGTAAAAAAAAATCAGGTGAGTCACTTTTATCGAACAACACTGTATCACCAGCAGATGATTGAAACGAAAAAAATGTGTTTCTACCAAAGACTATTGAGAATATCATTCACAGCACATGTGAACAACAAAGAAGTCTTAAGGAAAATAGCAACATCCATGAAAATGATATTTACAATAAAAAAAAAGATACACAATGCAATGTTCTAATCATGGACCGAATGGTAGACTTAAAGATATATAGAATAGATTCTTGAGCGAAAAACTGTATCCCACAACACAATGAACTAACTTTCTTAGCTGCTGACCTAGTAATGGATTCAACTGTGCCAATTCCAGTGACTGGCTTGTATGTCTGTTCTGTCATTATTCTGCCTAAATGAAATTCACTTTGTCCCAAACATCTATCAGAAAACGATTTCCATGAATTCACTCTTCTGATAACTCTTCTTTATTACAACAACGGTACCGATAAATAAAAGCCATATGTGTCTGGTGAAGACCCGGTTACCGAATCATTTCGGAAATCTTTAGCAAGACAACAAAATGGGAGCTCCAGTTTGTTTAAACCAAACTTTCGACAATGTTTAGCGGTTTTCGTAGTTCAAATAAAAATAAATATCATTAGAGAATTTACATATACCAGACGCCATTCCAAAAGAATCTACATAAAGAAAATGGTGTTTTTTTTTTCCATCTAGATGCCAGTGTAATGACGATGAACGACGCTAGGCTAACGAGTATCCATTGTTAATATAAGAATTAATTTCAACAAAACCGTCAACGTTATTTACACAGTTTTTCGATATGTTGAATATCAGTCAAAAGATTCCCAAAATAAACTATGATTTGGAGTCGAAATGAATTTTAGTGATGGCTCCTAACTTAAATCCTAACTTAAATCCAAAAGAAGAATTCCGAATATGGAATCCATACTGTTAATAATTCAAATACCTTGGTTTATGTATCAGTTATAATAAGTGTAGTACGGGGGACAAAAAATGGTAATCGAACAGGTTGTAATAGGATTAGGTTTATCAAACTCTGTAAGAACTTAGAAAATCAATAATCTGCAAAATGTTTTTAAATCGTATCTTCAGATCTATACTCTCATGGGGATATCATGATTAGAGTCCATGAGGTTTAAAAATGTTTAAAACATCACATATCTTGTTCTTCACACGTTCCATGAAAAGTATTCTCACCATCCTTCTGTAGAGGGACATCTCTTTTGCTCCACCTGTGAGTGGTTTTTCCAACATTCAATTCCATATAGAAGGACTGATATCATACGGCAATCTTTTCTTGCTTTCTAGCAAAATCCTTCTATCGCTTGGTATTTCCTTACGTTTCTTTAAAGCAACATTTATTATTAAGAAGCTTCTCAGAATATCTGTGTCACATTTTCCATCATCTATTAAATCATTTCTTGCAATTCAGTTATTTTAACCTGCCTATTCTGAGCTCGCATTTTAGACTCAAATCTGACGAGAAAAAAAAAACATTTGTTATTTTAAATTAATGGTTAGTAGTTTTTTTTAGCTTTCCTTTATTAACTTTTTTCTCGAAGTTCCTGCAGTTTTCTTCCTGTGTTTGCTACCAAACTGGTATTATCTGCGTATCATATAGAGTTTAGAAGATGTCTCATAATTATTCAAAGTAAGAATTCGAGGGATATACGCTATGGTGAAAAGGATAACGGCTCGGAATGAGATCTCCTTGTGCCGAGTTCGACTTCGTTACATTTTCTTACGTGGAAATACACTTTGAGAAATGTATGTAGCCATCACTTCTCCCACCTCACGTATGGATCAAATAGTAGGACAGTTTCAGTCCTATAACATTGGATGGCAACCAGGCTACGGTAGAAAGAAATGGTAAAACATTCTGCCTAGTCAGTCATAAGTAAAAGAGATATGATCTCCCAGGCGTGTATGATTTATGACACTGACTGACTGACGAATTCTACTTCGTTATCGGTCGCTTCGAAATGCAATGACATGACGCATCTTTACCGTACACCGTTTTCTCTCATTGTGTACCCTGTTCAACTCAGTCTTTCTAGACGTACCTCTTGTAGATGTTCCGGAATTTTCCAATAGATTTACCAAATAATCACTCGTTAATTTTCCTTCACGTTTGTGCTGTTTTCTAGATTGTAAATTTGGAATGCTTCTTAGAAAAAAAAAATGCAACAATTGACTGAGAGCGTATCAAATTTTCGTAATAATGTAATTTTTGAAAAAAGTACGATACCAAGCCAGAAATGAACAATATCGCTTTCAAGAAAATTATGACTGTTTTCTAACAGTGTAAAAGTTGAAAATTCTAGATTGATACAAGGGCATACTGATGAAATGTCTGTTAGAAATGAAAATCTTAGATATTATTCCAGAAACTCCCACCTTTGTATGATAATGTATGTTTCTAAAATATTGTCTGGTACAAGACAATCCTGATGAAGTCCTCATTAGAAATAAGTACTGACTCGATCACTTGGTATACATTATTGTCATACTGTGTTAATACCGGTAGAAGTTGACGTTTATGGAGCGATTGTTATGCACTAAAACTTTACTAAAATTTAGTTAGATGAAAAAAGAATCGGAGAATGACAAAAAGAGTTTTAAAGAAACCTACGCTAAAAATCTATATAAATTATGATTTTTTAAAATGAAAAAATTGAACCAAGTGGACTTATAACTTATACATTAAAAGAACATACTTCATCAGTCACTAAAATCCTCTTTTTATTGAAAACTTTTAATAAGATTCGATACAGAGTTGTTAGCAAATGAAGGTAAAATAGAACAAACATCAAATTTACAGAGATAGAATTTATACAGTTTTTTAAAGTATACATCATACAGTAGAATCCATGACAATCGGACTTAGAAAGCCTTCTGATTATGAGTAATTAGTTACGAAGGCGGGATATAAGGGGTTATATTTAGATTAAAATAAAAGAACTGAAATCGCATTTATTTTCAATGTTTTATAGTAAACGCATTTATTTTCAATGTTTTATAGTAAACAAAATAAGCTAATGGTGAGTGAGCGAAATATAAAGGAATTGATTTTAAGGAAAAAGAAATAAATTATGTAATGTTAATGAAAATTCATTAAATTTTTATGGCAGGTATGCAGAACAAATAATGCAACGAGGATTTTTTAATCGCTGTTGCATGATGATTCTTTCTCTTCTAATGTCATTCTCAACTTTTTCCACATTCAGTTTTGCATTGGTTCTTGGATTTTTTTTTAAACGAAAGACACATTTGTATTGCGTTATAGCAATCGTCATAGCTGAATGCTTTCTTTCTTTCCATAAAACTGATAACCTTTTCAGTAGATTTTCAGTTTCTGTCCAGGTTTCATCACAATATTGTTTTTTTATTTCTTTATTCACTATCACAGTGTGAACGCTAGAGAATAATTTGTTTGGAAGATTATATATCAATGTTGAAGTCAGCCATTAATTACAATGAATATTCACTAGCGTCTAGTCAGTTTAAAATTTCCACTTGTTCTCTTCCTCTTAGTATCAAGCTACACTCATCTATGAACGAAAGTTGACTTATTTTTTGAAATGAAAGTTCACGGAAGTAAAAAAAAATCGGTGAATTTCAACGAGGGTAAATAATACGCTGTCATCAGGGTGGCAAGTCAAATATAGAAATTGCCAGATTTTTCCATGTTAATCATCAAAAGATTATTAAATATTGTAAAGAAATTTAATAAAGAAGGCCATTGCCGGGTGGAACAACGTTCAGGAAGACCAAGCATCATGTTTGAGTGAAAGAAAATGGCGATGAGGAAGGAAGTCATCAGAAAACGTCGTCACAGCGTCAAAGATGCCGTCAACATCAAAGAAATGTCGCCATATTCGGTGAGAAAGTCTCTGAAAGAACTAGGTTATCAAAGAAACCCTTGATTTCAGAGGTTAACAGGAACAGGTGTATGGACTGGGTGAGAGAATTCGTGAGCAAAGATTATGAATTTTGGCAGTCTGTAATTTGTTCAGATAAAAGTAAATTCTGCCAATATTCGAATTCAAGATTGGTTTGTGTTTGGAGAAATCAGAATGAGACTTGAAACACTGAATGTCTGCAGGCGACCGTGAAACATGGAGGGACTGGAGCAATGGTGTAGAGTGCTGTCTGGTTTGGAGGGAAATCTGAGCTGATTCATGTTGGTGAGTTGTTTAATGGTCCAAAATACTGCCAAATATTAGAGAAATGACTATTGCCTCTCTTTGAAACCAATCTGATTGAAAAGAATGTCTACCTGGAGCGCCATGTCATTCGAGTAAAGTAGCAAAGGTCTGAAAGTAATTGCAAGGAACCAAGTCACTGCCAGGAATTGCTTAAAGTCCTGATATAATCCAATAGAGCACTTTTGGGAGTACTTTCACCGTCAGTTTCAACCCTTAAATAAACATTGCTAAAGGAGTGGCAAAATATGGATCAAACGATTGCTGATATCTTGACCAAATCGAGGAAAATTGAAGCATTATATCATTATATAAGCACTGAAACTAGAAAATGGAGGACCTACGCTATACTATATGTTTAGTAGGGATTAAGAAATTGAATTTTGAATTTGGTTGTAGTTTATTTCTTCTGGATAAAAGATTTCTTTGGCCTCTGTAGATATAAAATATTCACTTTTTTCCTCAGCAAAACTAAATTGGAAATATGTAAGAAGAGGTAAATGGAAGTA
This sequence comes from Acanthosepion pharaonis, assembly GCA_903632075.3. Taxonomy (NCBI): domain Eukaryota; kingdom Metazoa; phylum Mollusca; class Cephalopoda; order Sepiida; family Sepiidae; genus Acanthosepion; species Acanthosepion pharaonis. The sequence goes on from CAHIKZ030000465.1 coordinate 337,044, forward strand.
TCATTATAAAGATCCCCTCTCGGGTCAGCACGATGTGATATATATATTTATTCATTTGAAAAGTATTGTACAAGACCTTACCAATAAATTCGTTTTGAAGGCGGTTGATATGGAAAGGTACTCAAGACATAGAAATGCAAAGTAATATGGTGAATAGCACAAACAACATCACTGCCAGCATCTCAATGGACGGCGAAGCACAAGTGGAAGTGTTCAGGCTAAAATACTTGGAAAACACCCTGTCAAAATTTGGCACCTGCAACATCAAATTCCGCATACGATTGCCACAGCAACAGGAGCGATATCCAGACTGGAAAGAATGTAAAGCCTATCATCCGCTTCCAGACAAAGTTCATGTTCTAAAGATGGCTGAACAATTCCACCCGCCAATACGTGTTTGAGTTGGACATAACTGGTTAACGTTGTTTATGTATGTTGAGAAGGAATTACGTAATTA
>CAHIKZ030000465.1:342500-390000 GCA_903632075.3 Acanthosepion pharaonis
ATATATATATATATATGCTCCATTAATTATGATACCTAAGTATTAAAATGAATTTTTAAAACAATCTTTCTTATATTTTTGATTTTAGATTTTATTTCAAGATATTAAATTTAATTTAATTTTCCTCTATTTCTGAACTAATATCAATTGACTGAAAGGATGCTTCAGTTTTTTTTGTTTTTTTTTCTAAAACATTTATTTTAGCCCTATCTTTAGCCGGCGTTTATTGCAATATGATTTCCTTTAGTAAAAAATCCATTCCTGACACTTTGAGGAATATTAGCTGATTTAAAGTATAATTAATCTGATTTGAAAAAAAATATTATTTACTTTAGCTATAAAATATCGCAAACTTGCATTTTTTAACTTGGTGTTTTCTGTTTATGTAATGTATTGACGTGCTGACAGATGTCCTACGGGGACTATAGCTGTCAAACATAATTGAAGAAAATTACGCGAGCACCTTTTATATATAACTTTTTATATATAACTCAGCAATCTTAAAACTTATGAAAATATTCTCAGTAATCTAAAGTTTTATTGGATTTTAGAAATGTTCTATTTAGATTTATTAATGTTATCGCACTGATCTTCTGATAATATCGTGTATGGGCGCCCGTATCTACAACAATTAGCACGTCGATATACGTAGAAAAAACTGAAAATTTTCTTTAAAATATTGGTGTTTGATGATTTGTATAAAGCTTTTCCATTTACGATTGGTAAATAAAGCTTTTACTTAATAATATCATCAAAAGATGAATATGAGACAAGAATTCAGAATTTCAATTTTTATATCCTTCTATTTACATTTAGATGTGTTGAACAACTTAGAAGATACCACCTTTTGTTTGAACGCACGCATTTTCAAGTGATCAAAACTACTGAAATACGTGACTGACAGGTGTTTCTTATTGTTCAAGTGTTACTGTTTAGAGTGGCTGTTTAAACATTAAATTCTACTGAATAACTACTGTTGGTTTTAGGCTTGGGTTTTACCTGTAAATATGTATTTCTTGTTAAAAAAGAATAAAGGAAATTGAAGAGAGGAGAACTGTCTATGAGAGAAAAGTAAGTCTTTTTGTAGTTGAGAAAAGAAGAAAAATCAATCGGATCCATTCGGCAAACATTGGACATGGCCAACACAACAATTTGGAATGTCCTGAAAAAGAAATAAACTATTGGTGCACTGGGCAAAAGATACAGAACAGTCCAGCCAAGAAAAAGAGCATCAGATGATGACAGAAAAATTGTGAGATCTGTGAGGAAAAAATCCAAGACTACAGCTAGTTATGTCACCAAATGCCTTCACAGTGTAGCGTAAAGTTTTCATATTTCCCTGTTCGAAGAAGACTTCAAGAGCAGAAACAAAACCAACAAATAATCTCCGATCGGACCCCAAACGACTAGCAATCATAATGATGCATGTATCTCACATCAGGGAGGCCCCGTTACTTGGGTAACTATTGGGCCTTAAACTAACACTTTACCACATGTGGAACGCGTACATAGGGCAAATAGTCAGTACTCTGTGCCGCTTCAGCAATTACTCGACACCTTGTAGTAACCTCTACGTTTACCATAGCCAGATCAGGCCTAAAATGGACATCATGGGTGTGACGATAAACTGCACCCATGTCCTGGGTAAGACGATAAACTATGTCCAACAGCAAGGCATCTGATCAGGAGGTTTTGATGAGAGTGGAACCACCTCTTAAGTGCTAGTGTTCCCAGGTCCACGCTGACCCGTGGTGGTAGCACATTTTGAGAGATCATGCTATGGGCAAATACTTAACCCAGAACCTGAGGTAAATGCATTATAAAAGTGTAAAAAGCTTTTAATACCAGAAATATTTTGTAGAATATTATTAACAAAAATAATTTTTTGAAGAAAAACAAAAAATATTACCAGCAATATATTTTTGAAAAAAAAAAAAAACTAAGACAAGCCACATATTTTTGGAAAGAAATATTACCAGCAATACGTTTTTGAATAAAAAAGTACCAGCAATACATAGTCTGTCTATATATCTGAGATGAGGTATTATGTACATTATTTACCTTATTCGGACTATTGTCCTCATCTTTGTCGCCATATTTTTCACAACATTTCGGCCGTTGTACGCTCTGGCCTTCTTCAGGTGGTTGGAATTTTGAACTGAACCTTTATTTCGATCACTGGGGTAGACTGTTCTAGTTCCACGTGCCATGTTTGATGGAGGTCAGTTATCAGTTACCTCCTGCTAATTTCCCTCTGAAAATTCTCCACTGCTTTAACCAGGTATTGAACTCACACTCTTTGGGTGCTGTCACTGGATCTAACTAACGCCTTTATCCACTGTGCCATGTGTCCTCAAATTCCAACCACCCGAAGAAGGCCGGAGCGTAGAATGGCCGAAACGCTGTGATAAATATGGTGACAAAGATGAGGACAATAGTCCGAATAATGTAAATAATCTACCAGCAATACATATTTTAAAATAATATTACCAGCTATTTTTGAGGAAAAAAAATTACCAGAAATATATATTACCAGAAAAACAAAGAAAAAAAAAGTTGTCCATATGAAATAACCCAGGTTGATATACCGTAAATCAGAAGAAACCAGACAAACCTAAAATGGAGTACTAATATCATATTTATCCAGGAGCTACTCAGTCCTCACTTTTTTGTTTCGAAAGAGTACGAAATCGTCTCCGCGATCTTGTGCGTGAGAAATTATTTTCAATCATAAAAAAACTACAGATGAGATGTCGCAGCAAATAATCGTAAGTATCGTTACTTTTATGTGCAAGGACTAACTATATTTCTTGGTTCCACCAGGTCGAAAGTTCACTGCTATGTCCTGCTATGCCATTTCCTCCGTGTGATGTTGGGGAAACGTAAGTTCCACCAAACCTCATCGACCCGTGAAACATTGCTCTGTGGAACCATGGAATAAGCATCTGATTCCCCGCTCACTGCAACCTTAACTTCTTCGAGTCTACGGTTAACCGCTATATCTTCCATTTATCCCGATAATGGATGCCTCTTAATCTGTAACCCTCTAAGTCGTGTAGCCCCAGACATTGTACAGGATGAACCCCACTCAAAATTATTAAATTGTTGGTCATAATATATATATATATATATATATATAACATTCTTTTTATAGATACAAGTATTTAACTAAATGCTCTGTTTATAATAAACAGTATTAAATAACATTTACCGGCCTGAATGTCCGAGAAATTTTCATAGAAAATCTTCGTCCTTTGACAGGATTCGAACATGCATCCTATACAGAACCGTCATTTACGCTGACGTGCCTTAACAGACTCGGCCACAATGGAGCGTCCGGTAGGCAAGGTCGAATTTACTGCTTATAAACTTAAATACTTCTATCTATAAAAAGAATGTTAAACATAAAAATGTCTTTAATAAATTGTAGGACTTTTGTCCAATTCTTATATATATATATATATATATATATATATATATATATATATATATATATATATATATATATATATATACACAAAATGCTGACCATTCAGTAACACACCTACACACAAACACAGAGACACACACATAAAAGACACACACACACACACACATATATATATATATATATATTCTATTTATGCTTTAATTCTTATAGATACAAATATTTAAGTGAATGCTCTGTTTATAATAAACAGTATTAACAACATTTACCGGCTGAATGTCCGAACAATTCTGTAGAAAATATGTATCCTTCGACGATAATCGAACCTGTATCTTACCCGGAAACATAATATAGCCTAATGTGCTATACCATTTAGCTACAGAAGAAAGGTAAGGAAATCAAATTACTGTTTTTCAACAACAAATTACCCATGATGTCTCTCGAACGCTTATGTCTGCTCTAAGCGTATCTTACTGTAAGCAAATGAGACCATATACAATGAAATGGACTATTTCTGACAAGTATTTTAATATATTTTCTGCTCATACTTTATTTTCATAGATACAATATTTAAGTATATGATCTATTTATAAGAAACAGTATTAACTATTTTACCGGTATATATATATATATATATATATATATATATATATATATATATATATATATATATATATATAGTTTTATGTTATGCTATATTTATGGGATAAATTGGTCAATATCAGGGATATTATGTAAATATCAAATTGGACATTGCAGTCAACTTTCAGAGGCGCCAGACTGTTTCATGCTAGATGTAATCGTCATGGTGCCCTGATAATTGCGTCTAGCATGAAACTGTCCCTCGCCTCTGGGTGTTGACTTCAATGTTCACTTATATATATATATATATATATATATATATATATATATATAATTTGGGATATAACACAAATCTGAAAAAAGCAATATGAATAAAGAGAAAAGAAACCTTATCTCAGACATTGTGTCTCGTCTCCTGATGGTCTTTATCAAGGCAAATATGATTTTCTTTTGCAGCAATTATTTATATACAAAAATGTATCGTTAGTCTTTCAAAATGTTTAAATTAAGGACGCTAAAAAATATACATCAGGGTCGATGAATTATGGCAGATGCTAACTGATGTAATTTATAGTATTTACATTAGTCGGACTATTGTCCTCATCTTTGTCGCCATATTTGTCACAACGTTTCGGCGGTTGTACGCTCAGCCCTTCTTCAGGTGGTTGGCATTTCGAACTGAACCCTTTATTTCGATCACTGGGGTAGGCTGTTCTAGTTCCACGTGTCATGTTTGATGGATGTCAGTTATCAGTTATCTCCTGCTAATTTTCTCTCTGAAAGTTCTCCACTGCCTTAACCGGGTATTGAACTCACACCCTTTGGGTCTGTCACGGGATCTAACCAACGCGTTTATCCACTGTCATGTGTCCTTGAGGACACATGGCACAGTGGACATCTGTATGAATTTCTGGGTATTATAAACCTAATGTTTCAGCAACCCTTTTTTACCAGTGCTCATATTGCAATTTTGCTGTTATCATTCATGTTTTTACCAGAGCTCATATTGCAACTTTGTTATCAATGCTTTTCTCTGGCACTCCTTATTACTGGTTCCCATATTGTATTCATTTCTATGCTTGCTCGGCTCAGGAGATTTTTGTGGCCTAGCATATGTGCTGATTCCTTAAGTTTACGAATTTTCCAATGATGTTCCCTGTCTATGATCTCAACATGATCCCACAGGGGATGGTGATCTCCCTTCTCACTCCATATGTGGTCAGCCACGCCTGATTTTTTAATTTCCCCTCGCGTTACAGTTTTCTGGTGTTCTTGAAGCCTTACCTTGAGGGGGCGCCCTGTCTCTCCTTTATATTCATTTCCGCAGCTGCACGGGATAGCGTACACACAGTCTTTAGTCATGTTTTCCTCTATGAGGGGTCTCATTCGAGAGAGATATCTGCGAAGTGCTGTCACGCTTTTGAAGGTTGTCCTGATGTTATATGGACCGCAGATCCTTTGTATTTTCTCTGATAACCCCTTCACATATGGCAGGCAGACTGTTTTCTGAGTGTTGTCCTCTTCCTCCTCCTCCTCTTGTACCCGCCTACCCCAGTTTTTGGGGGCTGCTGCCATGTACCCAGGGTAGTGTTACGTTGTAGGGTACTACTTATACTGACCAAATCCTTATCTAACGTCTCTGGGTCGCCACTTATGACTTTTGCTCGGTGTTGTAAGCAACGGACGATCCCTTTCTTTACGCTGTATGGATGTTGGGAGTTGAAATTGAGGTACTGTCCGGTGAATGTTGCTTTACGGTATACGGATGTCTTGAACCCATGCTTTGTTCGAGATATTAGTACATCCAGGAATGTGAGTGTGTTGTTACTCTCTTTCTCCATTGTGAACTGTATCGAACGTCTTATTGAGATCACATGGTCCAGTAGAACCTGGACATCTTCCTGGTGTGGCCAGAGTATGAAGATGTCATCTACGTACCTTAACCATATAGTTGGCTTTAAAGTTATAGATTCTAATGCCATTTCTTCAAAGTATTCCATGTATATATTCGCCATTGCTGGTGATAATGGCGAGCCCATTGCTAAGCCTCATCCTGTCGATATATGTGTGATCCCATTCCGAAGTGTGTTGTTTGTGTACAGAAAGTCAACATCTCCATCAGATTATCTATTGGAATACTGGTCCGTTCTTCTAGGGAAGAGTCAGAGGTCAATCTGTCTCTGACTACTGAGAGTGCCTCCTCCGTGTATACCTTGGTGAATAAACTCACCACGTACAAGCACACCATCTGGTTGGATAGGATGGGAGCATCTTTGATTATTTCCACGAAAATATAGACAGACTCTGATGTAATTTAATGTCTAATAACAAAAATGTGTAAATGCTGTTATTATTGTTGAATTTTTTACGATGTTTTACATTGTTTCAGGGATTATTTTATGTCTTAGACATGTTAAACAATAAAAGGTTATGAATATAACCGTTTTCTATTAATTTTAAACCCTATTGTAGCCATGTATTTTGGCTTAGGAAAGAAATATTTCCTTCAGGAACAGAGATATCTAAAAATAAACAGAGGCGGATATGTCTATTTTAATATGATTGGTTAGAGTCACTCTCAAACAGTTTCTGTTTATTATTTTCTCTTTTAATAATTGTGCCATTTTTGTAGATTTAATTCGGGTTTGAAATTATTTTACTGCATGTCTAAAGCATTTATTAATTAGTTGTTCCATATATATATATATATATATATATATATATGTGTGTGTGTGTGTGTGTGTTTGCGTGCATGTGTGTGTGTGAAAGAGTGAGAGAGAGAGAGAGAGAGAGAGTTAGACAGAGAAATATACGTATTGTATAAAAAAATCATATTCTTGAAACACCTGAATTTCAATGTTTTTCATTTATTTTTTTTTTCAAACTCAAACAAATGAATTACAAAAATTCTTTGTTTGAAGATCATCGTAATTCTTCGCTTCAACACGCATAATCAAATATAAATAATTGGTGACCACCGATGAAGAACTATCTAAAAGTTATTGCTGACCCATCGACATAGAATATTTACAATGTAAACATACAAATCTAATCATCTACAAACAAACGATTGGTAACCTTTTGATTACATTTACAAATGATTCGTGTCATTTTCAACCATTATAATCTGGCTGATATTTCAAAAACAGTTCAAATAATTTTTAGAAAACTTGCTACATTCCGAACATATTACCATAGATAATTTAAACTACTATTTCGAATTTATGTCAGGAAAAAATCTGAGTCTGAAGACTGTTCTGATTTTCCACTTGGTAATTTTTAAATAATTGATTCCACTTGTTTTGGGGCAATAAACCACAATTAATAAGGATAATTGTTTATTCCAAAAGTGAGCTAATCTCATGGTTGTTGACTCGACGCTCGCTAAAAATGAATTTCTCAATCTATACTTTTATTTTGAAGTCGTATACACGTCATTCAGAATTACTCACAAATATTCGTATATTATTTGAATAATTACATTTGAACAACAGCCTTCCGAAATTTCGAATACTCTTCAATTCAAAATCTGAACAGTTTCTGGTGACCTTTCGTACAGAAAGCTGTTCAATTCAAAAATAAAGAAGCAATCTTATACCAAACTTAACTACAGAGAAAAAGAAGCTTACTCGTAACTAACTTATTATAATATTCAAATAAATTAAAGATAAGATTAATAATTTATTTATTATAAATCTTTGCTGAGAAAAAACACTCATTTTTCTCAGCAAAGTTTCACAAAAAGAAATATAGTAATCATTCCATAGCCGATTATTTTATTATAAATATGAACAATATTTTATTTGCTAGGTATTCTTTCAGTGAATGTTTGACCAGGGTGTTTGTTTGTTTGTTTGTTCTATCGTTTTCACATAAACAAAGCTGAAATTCTCAGAATTAATGACCCACTTTTTCGCATATATTTCGAATATAAAATATTATATAACATTTCCCGTGGCAGCCTTCACACGGTGGTGTAATAACGTTTATTGGTCCATTCATCAGGACCTTAGGACGACATTATAACCACAGGGCTAACACTCTGCTGGACATTGCTGACGCTGGTCCAAGCTGTTTGTCGGTATCTGACCGCTTCGATCCACAATAAATCTGCCCACGTTGTGTACTTGATCTTAGAGCCGGCGAAGATAGAATGTCCTAGTAATCGATGATATGGTAAAAATTCTTCGGAATCAGGTAATCATTGCTGCAGCGAAAACACAAACCAGATCAACCATTTTCACGACAGGATCGATTTACATGACCTTGACCTGGCTCGTTGACTTTTTATCGTTACTCAATTCGTTTTCCTCAAGGAAAATATATTTGTTTCCCTAAATTTTCAAAGAAGAGATGAAATCGTTCTGAAAGTCTGTTTTCGTCAGCCTGCCAGAAAATCGATAGACAAGAAAAATAAACTTTAGGAGAGAAGACAACCAGTAGGACACATCTTCACCGAGGAAAATATCTCCCCCGTCTCTCTCACAATCTATCTATCTATCTATCTATATATATATATATATATATATATATATATATATATATATATATATATATATATATATCCTATTTCCATATCTATCTATCTATCTATCTATCTATCTATCTATCTAGCCCGGTCCTTTTCATATCTATCTATCTATCTATCTATCTATCTATCTATCTATCTTCAATGTGTGTTTAACCCTTTATTGCCCAGAATGAACATTTAATTGCCTCAACGTCAAAATACAAAAATATGCTTAGCGATATTACTTAGTGATTGTTTGTTTACATGCAGCAACAATATTAATTTCCTTCCCTGCTTTTTTTCATGCAGTCGAGAACTAAAATTTATACACACAGATAAAAACAACGTACACATACATACATCCACACACATGTATACGTCACATATATCTGAACACATGTAGACGCATATTCTTTTTATCTAATACTACCGCTATTCATTCTTTTTGTACTGTAAAAAAAATATGGTGTCAGATGTTGTTCACAAAGAATCTGTGTAATTCATTTCTTTCAATTTGTAAAAAAATAACGCTCCAAAAAATATATTGAAATTTGTAGATCCGAATTTGAAGATTCCCTTAATTTTTCACTTCTACATGCATATTCCACTACAAATAATTGGTGATCCTGACGGGATACCAACTTGAGATTAATATATCTAAAATTTTATTTCACCCGCAACCTTTTATATTATGATAAATACGATCATATTCTGAAGTGAGACTCTAAAATTTAATTCTAAGATTTATTTTTATCGACATTCTAATATATATATATATATATATATATATATATATATATATATATATATATATATATATACAGAGAGAGAGACAGAGAGAGGGAGTGTGTATGTGTCTTTGAATGTTTATATATATATATATATATATATATATATATATATATATATATATTATATTTGCATGTGCTTGTTTCGATGTGTACGACCCTGCGCGCATGTGTGCGTGTATATGTGTGTGTGTGTGTGCGCGCGTGCGTGTGTGTGCATGCATAGATAAGACATTACAATCCAGGGAAAATCGTTCTTTTGACGTATTTTGTAATGAGAGTATTTCAGACAAATTTTCACTGGCAACTCGAATCTGACAGACGATAGATAAATATATGTATGCAAAATTATAAAGATGGCGGAATAACATTAAAAAAAGGCACACCTTAAGAAAGAGAAATGGAGCGTGAGATGTGGCTGATAGCAGGATGTATCGTTTGGAAATTCTCGTAGGAAAATTACTAACTTTTGTACAGAGGCATAATAAATACATCATATACAAAGCCGGAAGCCTAATGACACTTCAGTTAATCGAATTCAAAGGAAAGGAAAAAAAGTGAATAAAAAGAGAGTGCATTCAGTAGACTGATGAATGGCCAAAGAAATTGAGACCGCTTGACAAATAACCTTCCTCACAATTTTGCTGGTGTTTTAAAAGACTACGAAAAACAAAGTTCTCGACGAGAAATCAAATTTAAACTAAGTAAGAAAAAAATAGGAGGAATCAAAGCGAAACAGAAAAAAAAAACAATGATTCTCAAACACACACGCACGAAATACGAAATACATGAAAGAAGAAATAAAATATTTAAATATATATATATATATATATATATATATATATATATCGGTTTGTGTCTGTATGTAGGTGGGTCTGACGGTGAGACAGTGGCAACTCTACCTTTGATCTTGTATCTATACAAAAAATATATACACTGAAGCAAGTATAATTTTTACCAGCTTCTAAAATCTCTTCTCTTCATTCTCCTGAAAGATTAAAAAAAGATATAGAAAGACATAAACACAGATATCATAGAACTTGGAAATCAGTGATAACCTTTTGCTCTCTCTGTATCTTTATTCTTAGACATCAGAGTGGTTCTCCGCATAATTATTCTGGTATCTGAGAGATAAATGCACCATCTCCGATGCAATAATCATCATCAACATCTTTTTATGCTCTATCATTTCAGGGCCTGTGCGCTTATAGTTCGCCACAGCTTCCACCTTCATTCTACATGTTGTTTCCGTCGTTTTACTTTATATCCACTCAAACACGTTATATAGGCTTTCCAACTTCTTCTTAATTCAATATACGTTGTCAGTGTTAAATTCTTCAGACATTATTTCTTCATTACATATCCTCGAAATGTCAACTGCTTCTTAATCTGTTTCTGTGAATTTTCTTCGGTTGTTTTAAACTTTTAAAGTGTGGCTAGTCACGGTTCTTCACATCTTTCTCTCTTTTTTCTCTCCGTATTTATTACATACTGTTCACTCGCTGTTTCTTACTTCTAGTCCGGACTACAGTCTACCCAGTGGGTGTTAAATTCTCTTGGCATTTTTTCCTCATTATGTGTCTCGTAAATGTCGGAAGTCTCTTTCAGATTTCTAATATCAGTTTCCTTTCATCGCTCACGTTTTCTTCCAACCTACTCAAGCTGCTTCTTCTCTCGGGTCGTTGCATTGTAAAAGCGATCCCTAAGCGTTTACTTTGTGCAAACGACCCCCCCCAAAGTTGCTTATTTGGTAATTTACTCATGCACGCATGGACTTTCCTATCTATAAATAGGAGCAGGTACTTCCTTTTAGAGAGGGAAGTTTCCAGTGGTCAGCTTTGACAGTCGGACCGAACATCCTTGCTGTAACACTCTCGTATTTATATGCTTATATTACTCTTTCTATTAATATATTTGTGTAACTCAGTTCCTTTATTTGTGTCTCTGAATCGATCCTCAAGAGGTTGCTTCGTAGAAGCTATCTCCAAAGGGTTTATTTCTAGAAGCGACCCACAACGGGTTGCTTTGTAGAAGCGATCCTCAAGAGGTTGGTTTGTAGAAGCTATCTCCAAGGGGTTTATTTCTAGAAGCGACCCTCAACGGGTTGCTTTGTAGAAGCGATCCTCAAGAGGTTCCTTTGCAGAACAAAGCCCCAAATCGTTGTTTTGTAGAAGCAACCCACAAGAAGTTGCGATCCCCAAGAGGTTGGTTTGTAGAAGCGACCCCAAGGATTTGCTATGTACACGCGTCCCACACGAGGTTGCTTTTTAGATGCAATTTACGGGGAGTTTGCTTTGTAGAAACGACCCCCAAGTCGTTGCTTTCCAGATCACTATAATCATTACTTGTTCAAGTCGAGGGTTAGCCGTTATCATCCCCACATATTCCTTTAAACCTTGTCTCCTTCTCTGCAACCCTCTACCTCGAGTTACTCTTGGCCCTTGTAAATAAATATTTTCCTTCTTCCAAATGTTACTTTCGTATTACTTAACACTTTAATTAATTTCTGAAACGCTTTTCTCCCTACTCCTATACGCTTTCGGACTTCTATGTCTAAGATTCCATTGTATACTTTCCTAGATAGATAAATGTATGTATATGTTTGATTTTATGTAATTAAAGAACATATCTGGTCAGGTGTTTCTTCTGTTTATTTAAAGATTCTTGACACAACACAATGATATTACTAGGCCTAACCGGACAACTCGGCATCAGTTTATTTCCCTCCTCGGTATTCTACAAGAGTAAGTAAAAACATGAGCTGCACTTTCGCCATAAAATATCCTTAGGGCAGTCACTCAGCCTTCTGCTCATGCGTGCTTATAGTTGGTAATTTTAAGCTTTATCGCGCCATGTTTTTTATGCTATTAAATATGCAAATATGACCGCTCCTCAAGCGGCAGATTTTGATAAGTTTGATTTTTTGATATTCCATTTTCCTTTTTCTGCCAGCTATTTACACAAATTCGTTACTGATGTAAGTCACTGTGTTCACCTTACCTTCTGCAGTTATTATAATTCCCAAACCAATTAATTTTCAGCTGTTTATTTTGATTACGTCGATTTACCTCGTTCATGATATTTTTGACATCCTTGTATAAAACTATTTCCCTTTTAAACGAAGTCACTTCTTCATCTATGTTTTGTTTGTTCTGTTTGTTTGTTTATCGGAATATCGACTCCTTATGGGTCATTTAAGGTCAGTAATTAATTTTATGAGAGCTTCGAAGTATTAAAAATATGCCATTCTACTTTCACAATTGAATATATGGTAGCTGATATTCAGCTTTTATGAATATTCAAGTTTGTGAAGATACGGTTACTGGAGGCAGTGATGTGTGTTTTATGGTGAAGTTTTGTTGAAGTTACATTTTGAAATCCAGTTTGTTTTAAAAAATATTGTAGAATATTATATGGATTAATGTCATGAAATATTCTTTCATCTTGGTTGGTTGACTGTCTTTGTCCTGTGGTATATCAACCTCTATGTGTGGAAATCTAAATAGGATGAATGCAATTGTATGCCTTCAACTAGATATAAAATATATAATTGGTTAATTTATTATAAATAGGTTTATATAGAAAAAATATATTGCTGCCATTTTTACTATAAAAATGTGTTTTTATACTTTGGTACTGTTTTCTGTTTGTTTTGGGGTTCACTATTTGACTATAGCCTATACCCTAACAGGTTCTACCACCGCAGGTCAGGATAAACTTGGGAACAACAATTAAAATATAGCTTAACAGTTTTTTAAAATTTAAATCTCTAATATCAGAAACCTTGCTGCCGGTTGCAACTTACCTCAAACCCACGACTATCTTCATGTAGTTAGATAATTCATCTATCTCTAGAGTTTAAATGTCATTATCATGTCGTTTTGTGAGTCCCAGATTTAACTTAACCTTCACTGACTCAGGTTGTGACCCAAGGTCTGTTTTTAACATCGAAACCCGAGTATTTCCTTTCGGACCACTGGTCTAATTTGGTCTTAGCTTTTCTAAGCTGGTCAGATCTTGCATTAGCTAGTCAGCATGTCTCTACAGTTTTTCAAAATTTAAATCTCCCAATCAGAGACCTTGCTGCCGGATTCAGCTTACCTCGAACCCACGACTATCTTCATTTCTGAGGAAACATTCTAGCATTCTATCATACAGGAGAATTGAAATTGCGTCACAGTACAGAAATATTTTCATTGTTTCGTACGACATTTTCATGTTTATTATTACATTGTTTAGTTTTTGGAAAGCATATTTTCCTATAAAAATGTGCTGACTGTGTTATGAGTCACATTTACTATCATCTGTCAAAGCACTTTTTGTACCTGATTTTGACATCACTTATTTTCAGCTCGGATGATGTGTCGTTCCATTTGCAGACACCTATACATACTATCTTCTAAAAGTTGTATTTAGTACTTTCTTTACGCTTTATATATTCCATTCTTTTGTGTGTTCTTGTAGTTTTCTTTTCGTGTCTACAGTCAGTATGGTCTCATCTGTAGCTTTTATTCTGTTACGATTTTACCCACTAATCCTAAATAGTGGCGTGACTTTTAGCTTTCTATAAATGCTAAATAAATCCAGTCACTGGGAAGTCTTTAGCAATTTACAATCAAGATCTGACAACATCAGTAGGGCGAGGATGACATAATAATTCAATATATGTTCGGGTATGTATATATGTTTATATTCGAAAAAGAACCCGATGAATTGTTAAATGTATAAGACAAATATTTCCCAAATTATCTAATATATTTAATCCATGAATAGTCTTTTTGCGTAGAGCAGATGTAGTTAGATAATTCATCTATCTATAGAGTTTAAATGTCATTATCATTGTGAGTCCATATTTAACTTAATCTACCATTGAGTCAGGTTGTGACTGAAGCTCGGTTTTCTACATGGAAACCCGTGTGTTTTCACTCAGGCCACTGGTCTAATTTGGTCTTAGCTTGTCTAAGCTTGTCAGAGCTTGTCTTAGCTGGTCAGGGTTTATATAAGCGGGTCAGAGCGTATCTAAGCTAGTCATAGCCTGTCATACCACCGCTACGTAACTGATGTTACGCAACGGTGAGGGGAACGCGATGGCGGAGAGAAGACCCAACGGCACTGAACACATCTACAACAGCATCAAATCTAACGAAACCAAAACCCTTCTCCTCCTCTGCCAATCACTTCAGAAGAATCCGGAAGAAGAGCTCCATGGTTTGGTTAGTCCAGGGTAGCTAGTGAGGTTTGAAAAAGAACTGTCACATACAAATTCAAATATATAAAGCAGAAACTGGTGTCAAAAGAGGGAGATTCTTACCAATTCCTAGAGTATTTAAGCCTCAATGAATGTAAAGAATTTGACTGAAATTTGAACATGACTCAAAGATATTTTTTATCTCAAGTCTCTACGTGTTGTGCCACACGCGTATTAACAAACTGGTATTCCCCAGTATTCACAAATTTATATACTGACGAGGCTCATCGTTGCTCAACTTCGCTGATCCTACATGAACCGGATTTTCAACGAGACATAACCATATCTATTTATTATCGATGTATTAAGATCTTGTACACTGTACACTTCTCTCTTTAGTCGTCGGTAATGTTCTGAAATGTGAAGAATTATATGTAATGATGTAATGAATATGCATACACCTGGGTTCCCCTTCACAGTAATATAATTGTCTGGTGTCAGCCATAAATACAGACTGATATGGAGTTACAAAACGACGCCTATTGTCTTCGCCTATTGCCTTCGCCTATCGCCTATGCCTACTGCCTACCACTACGACGAGGACCAGTCCATTACGGTTAGCTGCTAGATTGTCATAAACAAATACAGTGCTGTTTGATAAAAGTGACTCACCTGATTTTTTTAATTTAAATTTTTTTTCGCATATTGTTTTTGGAGTCAGACTAATTTTTAATCTTACTAATATAATGACCCTTCATGACCACCTAGTAAAAAAGTTTACTCACCCTAAGGTATTCTATTGATAATTATAATTTTGGGTGTAAATGAGATTTAGAGAAAAACTTTGCCAAAAAAGTAACTCACTTATTTCGTGCGACTAGTAATCAATAGAAACATAACCGAACAGCTTTAAATAAAGAATAATAGATGTATATAATTTATTTATAATAGGTAATATAGTTCGAAATATTTAATAATCTATGGGTCCTCCTTTATTTTGAATAACCTTTTCAACCCTTTTTGGCATTGACTTGATTAGGTTCTGGCATATCTCATCTCCAGGCATTGAATTCCATTCGGATATAAATTTCACAATCAAATCCTCTTTGTTGCTCAACTGCTTTCTCGAGGGCCTGTACTTAATAATGCTCCATAAGTTTTCTATGGGGTTGAGGTCAGGAGATTGGGACTGCCATGTCATAACACTCACCTGCTTCTCATCAAAGTACTCCTTCTTTAATTTTGATTTGTTATAGGGAGCATTATCCTGCATAAAAATGAGTTTGCTTTGGTCGATTTACACCCTTTCAGCAGAAGGGAGGAGGCAAGACTATAAAATTCTCTTTTACTGCTCGCACCTGAGGGTCTTTTCAATAGGTTTTAAGAAACTATTTCCATGAAAGGAAAAACATCCCCAGAACATTATACTGAACAGATGCTTGAAAGTACTTACTACTAAATTCAAAGAGCTTTCAAAGCTGCTTCTTCGGATTTTAGATCGCTTATCCCTTGAATTTAGCTCAACTTTCGGAGAAAAGATCATTTTTCCAGTCTTCTACGGTGCAATTTTTGTAATAGTACACCCTTTCAAATCTCTTGGCTTTGTTAGTTTGCTTATTAGCGGCTTAAACTCTCGTGTACAAGATTTGTAGCCTTTTTCTGACGGACTGCTGAAGAGGCAAGACTAACACCTTGCTCTTCGCTTAGACTGGCTGCAATTAATTGGCTAGTTATAGTCCAATTCTTCGCAACTTCTCTCTTGATTACCCTGCCAGTTCTTTCGTCAATCTTTTTCTTTCGTCCCTTTGTTTCCCACCTTGTAGCAGGACTGGCATCAGTATGTGCCCTAAGCACTCGAGAGACAGTTGATTGCAATGTTATAGCAATTTCTGCAATTTCTCTCGTTGAGATTTGACTGCTTTTGAGAGGGCAATACTAGATGCCTTAAGTGGTTCTGATACGTATTTGTACCCTTTCATCTGGTTAGTTTCTTGAGTGGCTATTTCAAGCTGTTTTTATACTCTATGAGGCTTTCTGGAATATTCTGGAATACTCTAGATTTAATTTAAGCTGTTCTAGAATTCTCTAGTGTATTGTAAAATAGTTTTCAATATTTTGACAAAAGCTCTTTAAATTTACCATTTTAATCATTAGAATGCGATATCTAAGTCATTTTTCTTGCACAGAGTTTTTTCCTGAATCTCATTTATATCCAGATTTATAATTATCTATAGAATACCTTAGGGTGATTACACATTTTTCCTAGGTTGTCGGATTATATTATATTAGGTTATATTAGTATGATTAAAAATTATTTTAACCCTAAAAACAATAGACAAAAAATATTTTTAGTAAAAATAATCAGGTGTGTCACTTTTATCGAGCAGCACTGTATATTCCTTTCCAGGACATGTCAATAAATTATATCTTTTCTTTTTTTTTCATCTCATTTCATGCGATAAAATACATTACGGTAAAGAGTTTTCTAAGAAGTAATCTTTTTTTTTTCCTTTTCCGATTAAGCTCTCTGGGTCACGAATATCCATTAATTGTGCTTAATGTCATGAGGCGTTTCAATTTGCTATATACACTCATTACAAACTATCCCCCTTTGTAAATGAAGAAAATGAAATGTTAGCAAAGAGAATATTATTATTACTAATAATAATAATACTACTACTAATGATAATAATAAAGTAAAAGGTCAGGTAGAATATGTGTAATGTATTTATTTTGCCTTTGCTTCGAAATTAATTGAAATTTTGTTCGTACGCATTTTTTTTAACACAACAAGGTAATTAAGAATATTTAACTGAGAAAATACAAACATTTAACTCGCATGTTGAAGGAATGTACAGACTGTTCCAGAAATCTTGTCACCCGCTACCAAAAATATAATGAGAACAAAAGAAGAAAAAGAAATACGGTAATACAAAGCACATGTACCGGCTTCAGTATATTCACTTTGCCTGACGCTGTCACTCATCAAGAAGGTCAGTATAAACATCATCATTTTCGTGTCAGCCATCTGAAATAGAAAATTATATAACATAGGGGTGACAATACTTTCGGACCATACTGTAGTTTGAAGTCAAATGTTGTTTCAGTCCCTAACAAGAAAAGTGCATAATTTTAAAATAGTTCAGAATCCCGAAAACAAATGAAAACGTTAACGATGAAGTTGTATTTTTTGTCATCAACTGGAGTGTAAATTTCTGATTTTACAGAGTGGTCCAAAAGTATTGTCACCCTCTAAAAAAAAAAGATAATGAGAAAAAAATAGAACAAGTAATACAAAGGAAATGTATAGATTTCATTTTTTTCACTTTCAACAACGCTGTCACACATTGTAAAGGTCTGGCTAAACAATATCACTTTCGTGGTACAAAAGGACGCGGCGTGTCTGTGTGATATTTTCCGAATCTATGCCTTTTTATTATTGCAAAGGCTCCCAGAAAATCGTCCTTCAAGATGTGAGTATTCTGGTATCGTCCACACGCTTGCAAGCAGCCTCTATTCCAATGTTAGATATCTAAAGATTTCTAGAATAGAAAATTATATATATATATATATATATATATATATATATATATATATATATATATATATATATATGGGTGACAAGACTTTCGGACCAGCATGTATAATCCTCATAGAAATGTAAACCAAAAAGTATTATTAAGATGGATATACAAAGAAAAACGTTTTGAAATCGTGCTGTGCTTTTTGGATTGCTGAAAAGGCTCTCCAAACGGCGTCCTACAACTGACGGATATTCTGGTATCCTTCATGTGAAACTCTCTCCTTGATAATAACATCGTTGAAATAGAAAATTGTATTATATAGAGTGACAAGTCTTTCGGACCATCTTGTATTATTGATCAAGTTACAATGAATTTAAATAGCAAACTGAAGCCCTGTAAGAGAGTTTGAATAGGCAAAAAAATAATACATTTGGGATTTTGAAAGCATATTCGATATTAATATAAAAAAAAAAACTAAAGAAATTACCTGGAGAGTTACTTTTGTTATTTCTGGAGAAAAGTCATATATATCCACATACATACATACATACATACATACATACATACACATTGTGAACGGAGAGGTTGCTGGAGGTTCCCCCTACGAAATGCTGGATGCCAACAAAAATCAGGTAAGTGACAGACATTTTATATATATATATATATATATATATATATATATAAAGAAAAATATATACTGAAAAAACAAACAAAAATCCTTATATACAATTATGCTGTTTTAATATTAATATGTCAACGTCGGACGTTTCGGTCTAATAAACCATCCTCAGGACATATTCATAAATTATAACATTATCAATACAACATGAATACAACACGTAAATTTCAGAAACACGCTTGAAGATGGAACAGAGCTTATTTTAACTCAATTTAATTTAAATAATTATGTTGAAGTTTTTCGGCTCTTGTTTTGAAACATGGGACTTCTTATTTTGCGATTTGGAATCATATTTTTAAATAAATAATTATATATATATATATATATATATATATATATATATATATATATATATATATATTATATGAAAAATGCTAACCATGTGTGGATTTTAAAAGAAAATTTTAAAAAGCCAACCGTACAACAATCACAACAATATTTATTTGCAACTTCTGCCAACAGGAAATCTTTGCGTTCATATTTCCGGATCCAAAATCATATAAACCAGAAATCCAAATTCTCATGTCCTTTCTTACGTAACAGATAAATTTTCTTATGTTCATATGAGGCTAGACAAAAATATATATATTTAGCCCCCTGCTCACCAATGCATTTACAAAACTCTTGCTTTTCTTCTTCTTCTTCTTCTTCTTCTTCTTCTTCTTCTTCGCATCCTCCTCCTCCCTTTCTATTACACGTCACGCGTTTGTTTATTTATTTTTGAAAATAATGATCTAGCGTTTTTTTTGGTTTTTTTTTTAATATAAAAGCGTTCAGTGGTCATTTGCTGAGGAAACCGTTAAGTTGAAAACAAGGTAACGGATTCAAATGACCTCTTGATATTTAAGTACCTATATATATATACTAGCTAGAGGCAATCGAACAACTAGCCACACTGATGACCTGTGATACAGCGAAAGAGTCTGTCTGTGGATGACAATATATATACTCCCCAAAATATATATTTCGGTTGAGCTCTCTGGTTGCGAAAGTGTGTGTTTGTAAACAGTGACTATTACGGCTAATAATGCAAGACTCTTCGGTAAAGCGAATCGAGGTCTCTCAGTCGCTGTGTTTATCTAAAAAAAACACGCTTAAATTCACCTTCATCCCTCTCGTGCGCCAACAGCTTAGGGTAGAATCCCCAAGTGACGCCAATTCAGTCGGGTTTCGATCCTAGCTAGAGGCAACCGAATGTCTAGCCACACGGATGCGCTGTGATGCAGCGAAACAGTGTCTGAAGATGACAATATATATATATATATATATATATATATATATATATATATATATATATATATATATAAGAAAACGGTTAAATCAATCACTTCAGCCATTGAAGATATACAATCCATATGTCTACCTTACACCATAACAATCAAAACAAACAATATTCAATAAAATAAAATGCTTTAATATTACTCGCCCATTGTACTTTTTACCTGACTCTAGATTAGGATACCTGGGTGCCCTCTCTACATGATATCATTGACCTGTCAACGCGTCGGCTAAATATAGTTATTTTATACTTTTTACATATTTTATATATATATATATATATATATATATATATATATATAAAGAATGGGTTCTGTGGATAGCAATATATTGTAGCTGTAGGAGAAGGACAACTCAGAAATCTAAACCTGAGGAATGTCGTTTGGGGACCTTGTGGCAAGTAGTACACCAGGTCAATGTATTCGGCCTTTCAAAAAGTGTAGATTATTCTACACGAAACCTTCCCAACTATAATCAAATCTCACGTGCTTGTGTCGGGCTGTTGGTTCCTAGGAACTGCTCTGTCTTCCCCTCGAACGTCGAATTCGACGGGAAGTCAAAGTATATATATATATATATATATATATATATATATATATATATATATATATATATACGACTGTTATATATATATCGATATATATATATATATATATATATATATATATATATAGGAAAAGACAATATGAAGGTGTATTTGTTGAGCTTTCGATGTTCGCCAATCAGTATGTCGAATTTAGTTTTAATAATATTATGTAACGGCAGAACTACGGGGTAGCTATGGGTTCGCCTTTGGGTCCAGCTTTGGCGAATATTTTTTTCGGTTTTCACGAGGCTCCCTTATTTACTTATATTGGTCGCCCTCTTATGTATCATCTTTATGTGGATGATACCTTCTGCCTCTTTAATAATGAAGCCGTAGTCGACAAATTTCTCACCAAATTAAACTCTGTCCATCCTGCTCTTAAGTTCACCGTAGAAAAGGAATCCAATTCTTGTCTTTGCTTTTTGGATCTTCTTGTCCATAAGATTATTGACAAGTTTGAGACTTCTGTATTTAGGAAGGCCACTTTTCAGGACTTTATACTCGTTGGGACTCTTTTTGTCCCAGACAACGTAAGATTAATTTGATTAAGGCCTTAATTCACAGGGCACTTAAGTTATGTTCTGAGGGTCTTCTCTGCGGCAAAATTGACTTTGTTAGAATGACACTATCAAAAAACGGATATCGTTGGATGTTTTAGACTCCGTTATTCAAGACGTCATCAGTAAATTCCATAGGGTGAAGCCGCAGTTAGCTGATAAATGCCCAGTTTATTTGCGACTTCCCTATATTTGTTCAGAGGGTGAGAGTTTATCGAAACGTATTTCACGTTTAATCAATAGTTGTTATTTTTCGGCAAATGTTAGGGTAATATTTGTTCCCCGTCCTGTTTTCTCTTCCATTCGTAAGGACGTTCTCCCTCCCCATCATGTTAATTCAGTGATTTACCAATACAAGTGTAGTTGTGAACATGACTACATAGGGAGGACGTCGCAACGTTTGGATTCGAGAATAAAACAGCATTTACCCCCCAGGATTTTGAATCCATCCTCCAGGAATAGCTAACTGACTAACATTTCTGGTTCTGCTATTGCTGAACATTTAATAAATAGAAGGAAATGTGTGGAAAATTTGAGTGATGACCGATTTATAATTTTATCTAGGTCCCACTCCACATTTCACCTTAAGGTTCTAGAGTCATTGTATATCAGATACCATGAGCCATCCCTTTGTAAACAGAGGAAATGGTTGCTGGGTCTGAATATTATTGGACTCTAGTTTATTGAAATTCATAATCCCCCCATTCGATTACAGTTTTTAATTAAAAATTAATTTACACACTTTTTTAAATTCTCAGAAGAAATAAACTTGACGAAACCGGATGTTTTTATTTTAGCTTTTGCGTTTAAAAAATGCCTTACAAATATTGTCTTTTCCTATCTATTATTAAATTCTGTAGCACGAAAAATTTATTTTTAATATATATATATATATATATATATATATATATATATATATATATATATATGTGTGTGTGTGTGTGTGTGTGTGTGTGTGTGTCTATTTGTGTGTGAATTCTCATCGAAAACAAATTACTTGGAAGTTAGAAAGATTAAATAACCTGGGCTGACAGACCTTGCGCGCATTATTATATAGGACCTACATAAAAACACATGCTTGTATGTATTGATTATATATATATATATATCTGTATATTTGCATGTGTGTGTTGTGTGTGCGTCTCTGATATCTCCTTTACAACTCTTCATTTAATTTATGTCATTTATAAAATATGATAATTTATTTCAAGAAAAACTCCGTAAAATTATAAAATATTCTATTTTATTTAAAAAAAAAATTAAATTATAAAATATAATATTTAAAAACTATATTAATATCGTATGTTTTCTGATTGACAATACTTCATGATCGAACATTTTTCCCTGTATGTTTTTCGTATTACTGTGGATTGACGTAATTTCTGCTGCATGCGCACACATAAATCATTATTTCTCTCATATATATATATATATATATATATATATATATATATATTAGTGTGTGTGTGTGGTGTTTTATTCGTTTTCGAACGTAAAATGTTTCAACTGCCTGTTCCACTTTGATGAGCTGGTGGTGCTTGTACTCTCAATGCTCTTCATGGCCAGCTGCGAAACGCATACAACATTCTATATATAGGACGAGGAATAGCACCCCATGGCAATGCAGCAAAACTGTCAGTGCTTTGTTTAGCGTTATGCAGTGAAATACGTAGAGGTTCAATGCGTATTCTCTCAAATGTTCTAATGCCTTTCATGTTCATATTCCCCCACTTGACATGATCAGAAGCCATTTCATCAAGACAATAGAATTTAGGTTTTGCCAGTAGAATTTATGTTTAGCTGATGTTTATCCGCGTATCTCAATAAGATTCTTCTCGTCTTCCGAGAGCTGTCATGCAGCTGGCACGACATTTAGGTATATTTTCATCCCCCATGCGCAAAATCTGACAGGCCCAGTAAACCGAAATTGCATTTAAAATTTCTGTATGCTACCAGTTTTGTACTGATTAATATAAATTTTCTCTTCCCTGTCAGACACAGATTGTAAGAAGGCAACGCCTATGTTTGACATCAACCTAGTGAATATGATTCCGTTAAGGGGAGCCAGAGAGGAGAGATGTAATTACAACTCGGTTTGTATTAAACTTAGGTATATATTAAGCTTCGACTCCAATTTTAATTCCTATGATATTCCACAGCTGGGAATAGAGCTTCCCAAAGAAGTCTGTAGCTTTGGAGAGGTAATAAATATTCTTGTCGAGTCGTAGTTGTAGATTTTTGCGACCGAGGTACTTAAAGTATTTTGAATAGTTAAGTTCCCACCATCAGCACTAAACTTCGAAGCTACATCACTCTTCTTTTTTTTTCCTTTCGCGTTCCAATGTTTTCTTAAAATAGGTCAGAAGGAGCTTGATACCTCTTAATCTTGCTAAGTTGAACGTGTCGTATTGGCTGGAAGTCTCAGTTTCGAGATAAGTGACTTGCTATTTAAACGAACAAAAAAAAGAAGCTATTCTCCAACACATACGTAAGATATGAAGGCACTTGACCAGAATCTAAAATCGTCCTTACGATTAGAGCATATATAGACAAAGATTTGGGGAGATAAATGTATGAAATATCTAATGGAGATATGTACACTTGGTTTTACCTGTGCATAGGTACGCACATGCGCACATGAACCAAAGTGGCATAATTGCAGTGAATGTACAGAAAGGAAGCACGAACCGTCCAGGAAACTAAATTTGTTTTCCTCGTCTTTCTCTATCTTGCGGCCACAACAGACGTTCTTCGGCAACATATCGTGATCTTTGACAGCTCTCGTTGTAGGGTAAATTTGGACGTGGACTCGACGGCGCACGAGAAAAATAATACTTGTATACATGCAGACACATACACACAGACAATGCCAATTTATGTTAGTATTTACATAAATTACAAACTATACATATATCCCGATATATATATATATATATATATATATATATATATATATATATATATATATATATATAGGCGCGGAACTTAGTGGAAATTGTTCAATATATTTATCGTTTTTTTTTAAATGGTTTATTTCGGTATATATATATATATATATATATATATATATATATATATATATATATATATATATAATGCATTTAGTGGAAAGTGCTCAATATCTGCGATAGAATTAACATATTCAGTTGTATGGATATGTGTTTGTGACCCTAGGTTTTACGCCTTTGCGATTATCAGACAAAATGATTATTTTTTTTTTTAAATCGTTTATTTCACACACACACACACACACACACACATATATATATATATATATATATATATATATATATATATATTTTTTATGTTTTAATACTTAAGTCTTATATATATATATATATATATATATATATATATATATATATATATATATATATGTGTGTGTGTGTGTGTGTAAGACTTAAATACTAAAACATAAAAATGTAAGGTGATCTTTTTAATATCTAGCGTTCAGTATTTAAAATATTAAAATAATATTAAAAATAGAGCATTAATTCTAAAGTTTTCTTAGCTGTGAATATCAAATAATATTAGTTGTTTTATCTCCGAATCCGAAGTTTCTTTGTGCCAACCAATATTCAAGGAGTTCTGTATTTAAATGGGTATATTTCGTTTTTTTTTTCTAATTCGTGTAAATAATAGATTGGTAAATATCAAATTGACACTCAAGTTGTACAGAAGGAATAGCAGACAGGATATTCCCACAGTATTTAATGCACGAACCAATGATACATTTGTAGCTGTTAAATCAGCTACATGCAACAGTAAGTAATGTGTTAATAGTTTCTTTTCAAGCACATCTCTCCTGTTATTTTTTTTTGTTTCCCGGCCACCTCCAATCTTAAAGTAACGCCAATCGCCATTTTATTTCTTCCCGAATCTTGCTCATTTATTCACCTTTCACCTCACCTAAGCCACTTCACTATCTTTAATTTCCAGTTATCGCTTGTGGCTTGTGGTGAAATTATTCAAATATATATATCGCTTTAAATAAGTGAAATCTATGCATTGGAAGAATTATGTCTTTAATAAAAAAACACGAAAAAGAAAACTATTTATTAGTTATTTTTTGTCAATGAATTTCATATTTTCTCTCAAGGCTTGGTTATTCCTTAATATTTTCCAGTTCATGTTTAGAAAACATATGCCAATAACTGACATAATTTAATCGCTTTTGTTTAAAGTAGGTAAGCTTGACATATTTGGAAAGGAGAATTAGAAAATATATACTGGCTGAAAACAACCTGCATACATATAGAAAAGGAATGCATAAATATAGAAAAAATATGAATCTCATCCTATACAGTGGAGCTATTCAGAATGAATTATAAGTCCTAACAAAACTCATTATCGGCGGCCACAATCTTAGTGCTAGATATGTATTTGACACGGCGTTGATAGCAGGAATAGAAAAGAAACTACAGGAGATCCTACAGAATATATTGAAGGAAAGCGAGAAGAAAGGACTAAGTATTAATTGCATGAGGACAACCTAACATGGAAATTGCAAATTTGTGATACAAACTTCAAATAAGTGTAAAAATTTACATATCTTCTAACTTGTTTAGGATATGATGGAACGTGCGACACCAAAATCTGGGGACGCATTCATCTCGCAAAAGATGTCTTCTAGAAACTAAGCAATATATCAAGAAACAGGAAGATGTCGATATAAACAGAAAAAGAGTACCGAACTGTCACATAATATTAATTCTCGGATATGGCGTGGATTCTGGATAATTTTGCCACAGCTGAAGAAGAGAATTAAAGCAACAGACATGTTTCTACAGAATGATTCTGACAATACCATGTGCCGAAAATGTGAGCACCGACGACATTTTAAAGAAAATAGACACGTGTACTTAACATCAGGTTGAAAAAGATGAAATTTCTAGGGTGTATGATGAGAACAGAGGGCTTGGAGAATTTGATACTCACAGGACAGTGAGGCGGCTAGAGGGACAGAGGAAAACAATGAATAATCTACACAGTGAGCTTGTGCAAATAGATGGATGAACAAGGTTTAAGAGAGATAAGAAATTTATTAAAAGCTACAAAGTAGAGAAACTTATGGAGAGCTATGATCGCCAACAACCTGAGGGCACACGCCATATAGATGAAAAATTATTTCATGAAGCCAGAAGTTTCAACTGTCATAGAAATATTTTAAAAATTTGTTATTTGATTATTTCTGCTAAATAATAATAAAAAAAATCCTCAAAAATTCTGTCTTAATTACAACGTACATGCCAGAATTTTATATATATATATATATATATATATATATATATACGTGTGTGTGTGTGTGTATGTGTGTGTGTGCGTGTGTGTATTTTGAGATATATAATGTTTGTTGCTCGATATGCATATTGTAGAGAATATGTCCTCCGAATGAACTTGGACATTTCAGTCTTACTTAATATGTCGCATATGCAAAATTTCTCTCTGTGTATCATAGCGCATACAAATCTATTTATCTCTACACCTATTCTACTGTCGAAAGTGGCACCAACAAGTGGGCTTTGCCACGTTTTTTTGCCTTAAGACATTTCCGGGTAAATTCCAGGAATTTGATACTTTTCACAATAAATTTTTCAAACGAATTCGCGAATTGGAAAATCTACCCTACAATCTTATAAAATGTTTTTGTTGGAAGCATGTTTACCATCTAACTTACATAGTTTATTCTTATAATAGTATATCGTTAATATTCAGACCAAAATTAATGTGTGTTACGTGCAGACTAAAAACAAACCTGGAAAAATATTTTAGACAAAAATGAAAAAGCGAAAGAAAAGTCACAAGATTAACCAGACACTTGAGATCTTCCTTTGTCTTTATATTAGTAATTTATCTTGATGCAAAATATGTGTTCAAATGGTGAACATTCGGATTGCAAAAAGTATTTGATTAATAATTCTAGTTTATTCTTGTGCTCCAAAACAAAACTGAATATCAATTCTAAAAATGGCGGAAGCGAATTAGGTATCGTACATATGGAGCTAACTGGGGTAGGCTGTCTAGTTGAGAAAAGGGTTCCTTTTTTATACAGCTTGAAGTCATCGTTCATAGCACCTTCATTTTAAAAGTCGTAAATCAAGCTCCCAGCCCACTCTCGTCCCCAATGAAGACGCTGACAAAAGATAGATAAGGGTGTTGCACGCAAGTCCTTTGAGTGTCGTGCCCAAATAAGCGGTCATTCTTCTACCCATAACTTCTTTAATGACTGTCATCCTATATCACTATATTAGAAAACGAAATACTTGCTCGTGAGACGAAGAAACAGAAAAGGCTTGGATTTTCGTAGTGAGGATGTCGACATCCGCTGTGCCCCTCCAGGGCGTAGGCGGTCATGGTATTTCAGAATTTTCTGTCCTTTGGAGCCCTTTTTATCATTTCGCTATCTCTCTTAATCCCTGTTCTGCGAAACATTTGCAACCGCTATTCAGGTAGATGTGCTATACTCTCTTATGTGGCTCTTTATTTCAATCAGTCCAGTGATTGTCACCACCCTTCACATTATGTTTCTTAGACATTTCGACGCTCTCTTTATGATGTTAATTATATCAACAGATAAAAAACAGTTACCAAATGATGACGGAAAATGTGACGCAGAAATTGTAAGGTGTATATGAACACTAGAAAATATACTTTCTAATTGTAACCAACATATTAGGCTGCAATCAATTATATAATCACGTATATGATATGGAATTCGGGATTGTATGTTTCTATCACCGAATAATGGAAAATGACAGAACATGGGAATGATCATTAAATTAGATGTACGCTAAGATGATGACTGACAGCTGGAATTTCTGCCACGGACGAGGAAAGAATTTTTGGAGAATTTTATCCTCAGAGGAAACAATTAGTGAAAAAAGTGAAACATCGAATGATAGCTAATTTGCGTGAATTGGCGTCTGAACACCGGAAAAGAATGATTGCATTGGACAAATTTCGCATAGCGCTACAAAAAGAGAAAGATGTCTAAAGCCATGACTGTTCTTGTCATAAGGGGACGATGTTCATAAAAGACGACTAATTTAGTGTTTATTATTGCGAAAATTAACCTTTTGAACCCTGATCAAAACTTTACCGTCGGTAAAGAAAAATGACGTAACGCTCAGCCACCGGTTGAACAGTGGTAGAGGAAAATGACTTAATGCCCAGTCACCGTTTGGTGGTTAAACACAGAGACTTGTAACTAATTTTATATCTACCGTGAAACATTACATACCAATTCTTTGCGAATTTTCGCTCAGGAGCCCAAGTAGAAGAATTAAAATTTTCCAGGAACACAGGTCTCTGAGGGTTAACAGGAATAGTAGACATATCTTTTGTGCGTAAAATTCCATATTATTCTCCGCCGCAAATTATTAATATAGATTTACTCCTCCAGTCTCGATAGAAAATCCATCAGAGCAGCCAAAGTAAATCTTGCCGCTGCTCTTGAAAAGGACGTATGATTAGTAATTGACTCAGACAGGGAATGGCATGTAAATTTTAACGCCTCCAAAACTAAACCGCTCTCTTTTAACCGACGCAGAGCATTTATTTTCTGCCTGCCATCAGCATGGCTGACGCTGGACTCCAGCAACGAAATACACTACACCTTGTTGGACTCATCTTTTCAACTTGATGTGGAGTGACGACATCGAATCAATATCGCTATCTACTGCAAGGAATGCTTGGTGAGGGTGTCGTGGCAGAAATTTCTTTTTCTCAGAATTCCTCTTGCACATTTACGAATCTCCCATTGGACCGTTCATTGAATACTGCTGCCATATCTGGTCTACTGGTCCTGCTATTCATCTCGAGGTTCTTGACAAAAAAGGATCTGTACTGTAATCGATCCTGAACTGACAACGCGACTTCAGTCACTTTCGCACCGACGTGGCGTGGCTTCACTCTGTATTTTCTACAAATAATTTCATGGCAATTGCTCTGACGAATTTTTGTCCCTGCTGCCCCTACTAGATGAAATTATGCGTGCTACTTGATTGGCATCTAGGTCCCCACTATCGAAATGGCTAAATGCACCCCTGACTTCTACTCCAACGGTCTCTTTCCTCGCACTTCCTAATCTGTTAATCTCGCTTCCGTTTGCTCGGTTTTCTGATAACGATCATCTTCAAAATATTAAATGCCACCTCAATCATCATCTTCTATCTTGATAATTCCAGTTCATATTTTGTGCTTTGCTAATCATCGCCATGCTTAGATTTTTTTTTTTTTTTTTTGGTCAGTTTCACTCCCTGGGTACTAGTGTCATTCCGGATTTGCTTGTTGTGAAAGTATTAAATAATTAAACCTGACTTTGCGTAGCTTTGGAGTCTGTAGCAATCGTTACTTCTTTTCACGAAACACGTATATGTTGAAAACCATATGCGCAGTACAGTTCGATTTTCAGTTTTGCCGTGTACATAAAAAAATGGGAGTAGACGTAGTGTGAATCCCAACGTGCTAGATAACTTTAACACCGTGCTGTGCTTGGGGTTAACTTTATAGAAGCAGAGAAGTATACTCATCCCCATTTTTATTTATTTACTAGCAGTAGATCCCGGCGTTGCCCGGGGATGTAACAGTAAGAGATAGATTAAGTATCGACCATCATAAAGACTGAAAAATAAAATTGACAAAGATTATTGTTTAAGGTTGACGGACACGCATGACTTAATTAGTCTTATTTCTTTTTATTTTCTTTTTACGAATTGGTCAAACCCAAACTCAAACAAAAACATTGTTTTCAATCGTTATGAATCTACAGATTGGATAGGATTTTATTATAAACAATTGTCTTGTAAATGGAATTTTTAAAGCATTCTGAATGTAAAAATAAAGAAAAAGGTTGCAAGACAATAAGAAACACTACCTGTCAAAAGAAAGTGAAGTTTTGTTGAAATCGGTTGAAAATTGTAGGAAATCCGATGCCATATATAAGCGAACACACACACACACGCAAACAACCTGGTTTTATAATAAGTATAACTCGATATGAGTTGTCCCCCTTTCATCCTGCCGACAGAATCGTGTTTTCAAATTTATTTTGTGCAAAAACAATTGTGTTTTTTCAAATTTTAGCGCTGTCAGAACCACTGCAAGGTAATTTTACGTCGTCCTGTGAAGTTTTGTTGAAATCGGTTGAAAAATGTACGAAAACCGATCCAATGTATAAACTTACACACACACACACACACACCAACACACACAATCTGCGTTTTATAATAAGTAAGATTTTATTTATTAACATGAGAAAATGTTTATTCTTGTTCCCTGTTTAGGATTGGGTTTTTGGTTACTTTTGAAGTCTAATTCAACTTTATACTTGTAAGGTCTCTGACTGAATGTTATTTAGTTCCTGTCATCTGCAAGTCTAGAATTAACAGTTATCTTCCCTGCATAGCCACAAGGACCCCACTTTTTGCCCTTTCTTCAAATACAGTGATCCTCTTGTTTGAGTGACTCCCAGACGTTGTATTGGTTGAAAATTAGTAAAAAAAAAAATAAAAGGTCGCTTAACCTAGCCCTCATAGAACAGACACACTTGACTTAAACAAGACTTCTAACTCTTTAACCCACTAATAATTTTTTTTTTACAGAGACTATTACGAGAACATTCTTGGAATTTACGCTTCCTTTCACGAACGACCATTAAACATTCTATATACAAAAAAGTACCACATAGAATAACAATTTATATCTCGTTTTTTTATTCCATTCTTTTCTTTGTCTATTTTCTCAAACTCAAACGTATCTAGTATTCAACACATGGTTTCTTCTAAAATTCAAACGACGACAGCAAACTCAGCACAACAAGAATTTCATTAAACGTGGATCTTCTTCCCCCAAGATGCAAGATATTCCCTACTCTTTCTCCCTATCGGGTAGGTAGCTTATCGGTTATCACATGGTTGCACATTCAATCTCAGCTAGTTCGAACACCATTTTACATAGTGTGGCTAGCCATAAACATGCTGTGAGGCATGATTTTGCAAGTAACTGCTATGAACACCACTTCCATATCAATCCTCTGATGCACGCGTATCCACTGATGCTTTGCTTTGCCACTGCGTGCAAAACCTAATTCCGTGCCTCTTAGTGCATGTGATGTATATCTAGTGGGTGATCACCGATCAAATTCTCTTAAAAAATATATATATCCATTTGGTATTTCCTGACGTGAATTATATACCGTAATAAAAACCTCATAATAACATCATAATAAAATCATAATAAAAATAACATCATAATAAAATCATAACATCATAATAAAATCATAATATCATAATAAAATCATAATAAAAAGATCATAATAACATCATAATAAAATCATAATAAAAAGATCATAATAACATCATATTATCATAATAAAATCATAATAACATCATAATAAAAAGATCATAATAACATCATAATATCATAATTAAGTCATAATAACATAATAATAAAATCATAACATCATAATAAAATCATAATAAACATATCATACACTCAAAACATCATAATAAAATCATAATAAAAAAGATCATAATAACATCATAATAGCACCATATTAAAAGATAATAATACACCATAATAGCCTCAAAATAAAATCGTAATAACACAGATCATAATAAAAATTTAATTTCGTATTTTCCTCATAACTTCGGATAACTTAAATGCCTTGATAATTCAGAAACTGCTGCTCCATTGAATGAAATAAAATGACTCAAGATGGCGGGCTAATTTATAACAGATAAATGATTGTTCTTAGACTTTGGCTGATGTCCTGCTCAGAAAAGGATTTTTTTTTTATTTCAGAATTTTTGCATTAACAATTACTCAGCTTTCTTTCATCCTGAAAAAAAATTACATAATGTCAGATTCGTTTTTGTTTGTCAGTTGATGTCTACTTCTTTCAATATAATTATGAATGTTATATATTAGTAAAGACTTTTTATTTAATGTGCCCATTTCTAAAGTCATATGCTTTCAGCCGAAGCAAGACAGTAATATGACTAGAACACAGGTAGTTACAGGTTGAAAGTAAACGAGATTGAGAGCAACTGAGAAGAGTGAAGGATTGAGCAATGGTCCAAAAAATGAACTAGGTTCAAGAAGATAGAAGATGGCGATTGACGTTGCATTTAAAACGTTTGAAGATTGCAGTTGTCAGGAAAGCAAGGAAGCGGAAGAAAGTTACACAGGTGGGAAGTGCGAGAAAAGAAACTGTTGAAATGGAAGTGGCGGTTGAATTTAGTTATTTCAACAGAACAACAGTTGGACCTCGTTGTCACTCTAGTAGCACGCTTAAAGTCATGTAGTCGGGACACCAATGATTTAAAAAAAAACTTCATGAGATCTGTTGCCATGAAAATATTTATAGAAAAGACAGAGAGAAGCCACATGACATCGATGAGAATGTTAATGACTATTTGATTTGAAATAGCAGACATGCGAGGACAAATTAATGTCAACAGGTTTGGTTTATTTTGTTTTACGGCATATCAACCTCAATGGGTTATTTAATGCCGACATTTTTAGGGTAGATTCGTATGAATAGAATATGTATTCTGTAGTTTAAATTGGTTTGGTCTATTTTGTTTAACGGCATATCAACTTCAATGGGTTATTTAATGCCGACAAGATTTTTAAGATAGATTCGTATGAATAGAATATGTATTCGTTGGTTTAGATTGGTTTGGTTTATTTTGTTTTACGGCTTATCAACCTCAATGGGTTATTTAATGCCGACAACATTTTAGTATAGATTCGTATGAATAGAATATGTATTCTTTGGATTAGATTGGTTTGGTTTATTTTGTTTTACGGCTTATCAACCTCAATGGGTTATTTAATGCAGAAAAAAAATTTTATTGCTTGTAATATTTTGTTATGTCAAAAATCTGTTTCTGGTAATAAATTTCCTTCAAACTTATATTTCTGGTAATAATTTTTTTCAAAAAGTATTGCTGGTAACCGTTAACTGTTTGCCCATAGCTGGGACCCTAACAGGTGCTACCACCCCGGGTCAGGGTGAACCTGGGAACTCCAGAAATTAAGAGGTGGTTACACGCTCTTCAAAACCTTTTGATCAGAGGCCTTACTGCTGGACCTTTTTTAACGTCTTACCCAGGACGCAAATGTAGTTTAACGTCTTACCCAGGACGCAGATGTAGTTTAACGTCTTACACAGGACGCGGATGTAGTTTAACGTCTTAACCAGAAGGCGGATGTAGTTTAACGTCTCACCCAGGACGCAGATGTAGTCTAACGTCTTACCCAGGACGCAATGTAGTTTAACGTCTTACCCAGGACGCCATTATCAAAGGGGGAATCACCACTCTCTATTTGAATTTGCAACATTTCAAGCAAATATCAAATTTATTTTGAGACATTCAGAGCGTTATCAAATCTTTTAAAAGTTAATGTTTAATCGTTCAGTCCGTCGGATTTTATATTTCTGTTCGATTACTTCTGCAGCATTTCAACGGCTTTCCAATTATATCTTCCTGAACAGCAATATTTACAGCAAGAGCAAGGTGACCGTCTACCTGGTTCTAGGTGTTTGAACGTTGTTACAAAGCTGTGATTTTCGAGCCCGAATCTATGGCCACCTTGAAAGTCTTAAATGATTCAACGTATAATGATTGGAAAGTCTCCCTAGATGGTATTGATGGTGTAAGATGCCGCCTGGCGATCCGGAAATGCTCGCCCTCAGCGGCTATCATGGACATACTTGTCGATAAACAGCCGTTTCGCCTGAATTCAATTCAGAGATGAAGGCACGTCTCGGAAGCTTGTTTTCAGGCATGCGTATGACGAGGTCAGTTCAAGGTAGCTGCCGATCGACATTTATGGTTTTCTGTAGCATAGCATTCATTTGCAGGCGCACATGCTCATATATATCTCTTCCATGTTTGTTAATATTCATGAACCTGATAGATGTTTATAGTAAAATTACCAGGAATACCAATTTATAGTAAAATTACCAACAGTATATTTTATATCAAAATGACCATCAATATATTTTTTATGGTCATACAGTTGCGTTCAAAATATTTAAATATCTGTGTATATCTCTGAAAAACATAGCCCAGTGGATAAAGACGTTGGTTAGATCCAGTGACTAAATCCAAAGAGTTATGAGTTCAATACCAGGCCATAGCAGTGGTGAACCGAAACTTGGAAAGTTGAGTGAAAGGGAAATAACTGAAACATCCAAAAGAGACATGGCATGTGAAACTAGAATAATATATCCTAGTGGACGAAATAAAGGGTTCGTATCAAATCCCAAAAACACCTGAAGAAAGTCGGAACATACAACGACCGAAACGCTGCGAACATGGCAATGAAGATGAGGAAAACAGTCCGAATAATCTAAATAATGCAAGTATTTTTTAAAATATCACCTCAAGCAAGACACGAGTACCACTAGCACGGAAGGATTACAGAGAATGAGAGCAAGATTAAAGAGGTGGTTTTTAGGAAAGAATATAAAGAACGACTGGGATCAAGATCAAAACATTAGAAGATGTCGATTGACATTATATTAGAATATTTGAAGATTATATCTATCAGGGAAGCAAATAAGAGGAAGGGAGTTCCACTGTTAGGAAGTGCGAGAGAAGAAGCTGTTTGAGTAGAAGTATTGGCTACATTTAACCGTTACGACAGTGAAAGGGTGGGACCGAGGTGACAATCCAGTAGCAAGCTTAAACTCTTGCAGTTTGGGTACCAGTGAAAGTAGATGAGCAGTTGCCATGAAATCTTTTGCAGAAAAGAAAAGAGGGAAACCACAGCAAGTCTGTGATAAATTAACAGCAGCAGAGATGCAAGATCAGGACCTATCACATTGCATATCCGTCTATAGATTATTAGGACTTCGGCATCAAATAAACGCTGAAGGTATTTATGCCGTTAAAGAAATGCATCCAAGCAAACAACATGAAACAACTATTTTTATGGCATTAATCTATATAATAACATAGAATTCCTTAAATCAAACTGTATTTCAAGATATAACTGCAACATAAAACTTACATCACCTCCGCTAGTAATCATAGCCATACAAATGGGTTGATATTATGTAGAACCAAACAATCACTTTGTTACTCTTAGCGTATTCTCAACACTGAAAATTTACGATAAATCACAGTAATATTAAAATAATTTCGAACGTTTGTTAAACAACCAATATTTTACAATACGACTAATATTTGGGTCTGAAAAAATTATTTTTATGTCGATCTGTTTGTTCTGGCGTCGATATTGTTATTTGATATATAATTTTATTTTCAGATATTCATTCTTCTTTTAGACAATACTTTCCTAAAAGAATTTTAAATATAGATATAAATTGTTTTGAAATGTAAATACAATTTTCTTTCATTTATTACTGGGGGATTTTTCGGCGTAAAATAGAGGAATTTGTGTAATTGATTTATTTCTTGATTGGTTTATTTGTTTGACTGATTTGATTTTTTTTTTATTTATCATTCTCTCCTATATTGTAATGTGGGTTAAAATTTGATTTTTTCTTAAATAGACATTTTCGTTCAAACTTTAAAAAAGCCTCTAGTTATTTTTTTCTTTTTCCTTTAAATATACATTTTAATTTTGTGATTTTTGCCTCCATGTTTGAAAGCACCGCCATCATCATCATCATCATCATCATCATCATCATCATCATCATCATCAACAACAACAACAACATCATCATCATCATCATTATGATCATCGTCATCATCATCATCATCATCATTATCTGCATCACTGCCACCACTACAGACGCCACCACTTCCACCACCATAATCGTCATATTATCTTCTTCACGACCATCAACATCACCATCACCACCACCACCACCACCACCACCATCATCATCCCCACCAGGACCACTACTACAACTACCTTCATCACCATTATATCATCTTCTACCCTACCACTACCATCAAAACTACCACCATTGCCACTATTGCCGTCACCACCCCCACCATCATCACATCATTTTAGAAAACAACCATCACCACCACTACCACTACTTCCTCCGCTGTCACCACCACCATCATCATCATATCTTCTAAAGCAACACCACCACCTCCGCCGTCAGCACCACCACCATCATCATATCTTCTACACCACCACCACCACCACCATCGCCACCACTTCCTCCGCCGTCACCACCACCACCATCATCATCCTCATCATCATACCTTCAACACCACCATCACCATCGCCACCATTACCTCCGCCGTCACCACCATCATCAACATTATATTTTCTACAACAATACCACCGTCGCCACCACGACCAGCACTTCCACCGCCGCCACAAAAAACATCATCATCATCATCATGATCACCACCACGCCCACTATCTCCGCCACAACCACTGTCACCATCACCCTCAGGTTGTTCACTATCAACACTACCACCATCGCCGCTGTCACCGTTACCACCATCAACATCATCGTCACCACTGATATCTTCATCGACGGTGTCTCGTAATGTCTTATTTGTAATGCGGTCAACGTAGGATATGCCTCAGTTATAAAGTGCTTTTTTTTTCTTTTTTTTAAAAATATTTCCAATGCTTTGATTTTTCCTTATAATTCTACTGTTAATGTCTAAGATACGCAGCCGGGTAGAAAGAACTAGAAGGCTAATGTATTCAACAATCTGACCTTTGATTTAAGGTAGATGTTCTTGACTTTCCAGATTGTTCTTAGTTCTGTGACAGCTGCCACTTACTTGTGCATCTCTTGAAATTATTTCTATTCTGCAACACTTCTCCCACTGATAATCGATCTAAGATATTTGATTTCGGTCAATACTTTACGTTCCTGACCACTGACTTTTAGCTTGATTGATAACCCTTTCCCATTCTTCGCCATGAGTTTGTTATTTTCAGGATTAATCTCACATGCCATATACGGAAGATGTTGCATCCGGGTTCTTTGCCGGACTGACAAGTTCCTCTTTTTTGCTAGAACGGTTTGCACTCTTTGTCGGAATGGGTTACACCCAAGTTCCTGATATTTCTTCAGCAACAGAAGAGCAACGAAAGAACCTCAAAATATTGTTTCCAAGAATCCATAATTTTATTCTACTGGAATAAATAAACTGTGGTTATATTACTTTTGTTGATTATAAATATTTTATCTTAACTGGATAAAGAAACTATTTTCTAATTAGAAATATTACGTGATCATTTTGATTTAAAAAAAAAAAAAAAACTAGTTATTTTGTGCCAACTTAGTAATAAACTCATGAGTAGTGTGATAATAACAGTGAAATGGCGAATGGAAATTAACTAAAACTTAATAGGCATTGTTTTTTGAAATCCACCAGGACTTACAGGCCATTGTCAATTTATAGTGTTTTAAAATTCAGCAGGGAAATCAGATAAAAACACAACGTATACCTTTCATATATGTCTTGTCTTGTGATTCTTTAAAACAATATATCATGGCCGATTGACCATGAAACCAAAAATAAAACCTAAATAGATATATAGTAAAAAATAAAAAAAAATATAGGGGAAAAGTAACAGCAAGAATTCGAAGTTATTTGGAATCGATTTAAAAAAGAAAAATGAAAGAGAAACAATGTTTTACGCTAAACGAAATAAAGCCAGTCGGGGAAAGGCTTCGCTTATTTAATGAAAAGATTTCAAAACAAATTAAGTCTGGAAAGAAAATTTTATTTAAAAAAACCCAAAATAAACAGGACATTGCTCATGGGAGAAAGTGGTTGCTCATGGGAGAAAGTGATGACTCATGGGCGAAAGTGATGGCTCATGGGAGAAAGTGGTTGTTCATGGGAGAAAGTGGTTGTTCGTTAGAAGTTAATTGTTTAAAATTTGATCCTGAGTTAATACCGTAGGTCAATGTCAAAACATTAGTGTCCTGGGGTTTTCAAACGCGCCTTTTAAACTATTCTAAATATATTATTTATATATACATTTCTGTGTTATATATTGTCTTTACGGGTATACTTTGGGTTACGTCGTTTCGACTTATGTCGTTCTCATACGTCATTTATCAAAAACATATATGGAAAAAATTTTTTAAAAAAATTAAGTGATTTTATTCGACTTTACGTCTGTCTGCCACAAATATTGAAGTCGTAATATCACTAGAAAAGCGTTAAAAGCACATAAAATTATGTTACTCTACAATAAATAAGAATAAAAATATATAAAATTATATTAAAATACCTGCATTTATAGTAAATATATATATAATCATCATAAATATTAGAGGACGGAATATGAAAACATCTATGACTCTGTGTTGCCTTATCTAGCGGTCTTTAAGAGCTCAATATCTACCGTTTGGCGTCGTTGTGAGAGCAACTTTAAATCCAGTTTAGTTTAGGCATGCGCACGGTATACGTCTGCTTATCGCCTATTCTCTCATTGTCATTCATTTATGACTCAATATTTTGCCCCAATGACTCCTAAGAAAATTCTGAGTGCAAGTGCTAAGCGCCATGCTGTAACGCTGGGCGATAAACTTACTATGATAAACTGCCATAAAAAAGGTGAAACGGGTATATCGATTGCTCGATCTTTTTGGAATGAGTCGGACAATTATCTAATTATCTAATTATTATTTTATATATATATATATATATATATATATATATATATATATATTTATTATATATTTATATATATATATATATATATATATATATATATATATATATATATAACATCGTTACACAAACATTTACATTTTTCGGAAATTTAAAATCAACCTTCATTAGGCGATGGTAGTTAATTTATGATGAAAATGATTTACTTGAAAAATTTCAAAACAATTCTTTAGCTCATTAAAGGGTTTAAAAGCACGGGGAAAAATTCCCAAATTAAAAAAAAAAAAACATATTTGTGGGTATGTCTTGATTAACCAATCAAAAAACGGATCAGAGCTAAAATAAAAAACGGAAAAATAAAGTCTGAACCTGGAGATAGGTGTTTTTATTTCCTCGTGTCTAGATAAATTCGCACTTTAGGCACGTCCACACCAGACATCCTTTTGCAAATCTAACGTTTAGATGCTGTGAAGTAGACACAGTATTGTATTGTACAAAATGTTATTTATAAGGAATTTCAAATATTTTTATAATTTTTTATACCTCCGAACCTTCTTAAAGGGTCCGCTAATTTAATTAAAATATTTTATATATATATTCAACCTAAAATACGATAATTATTTTAGTGAATAGGCACACATGTAAACACAAAACAATACAAGACATTATACAATGTTGTACATAAAATAATAATACAATATTATACATAAAAAAATAATGTTATTCATATAATAATACATTATACAATGTTAAACATTATTGTACATATAATGAATTAACAGCAATTTATAGGTATTTTTAATGTTTACTCTAAAATATAAATATGTAGTGATGTAAAATATTATAATAAAAATATTATAATACTGTTTTGCTCTACGTTGTATTAGGCACTTTTAAAAAGTAAATGAAAATTATATATATATATATATATATATATATATATAGAGAGAGAGAGAGATAAAAGAGAGAGCTAGAGAGAGAGAAAGACAGAAAGACAGACAGACTTAGAGAAAGATATATATATTGTATGTATATATATATATATATATATATATATATATATATAGATATATATATATATATATATATATATATATATATAGATAGAAGATATATAATATAAATATATATCTAAAGAGAGAGAGAAATAAAGTACTAAGAAATGCACTCTTTAAATGAGAATAAATGCTACATTTATTGACTTGCAACAACGATTAGCAATTAAAATTAAGAAATACTAATAGTCATTGATTTACAAAGTAGATTAACGTTTTTAAATTAAATATTAAATTAAATTAAATGAATGGTTATAAATATTCAGACAGACATCTATCATTATCTTCTTATTTTCCTATCTTATTTTGTCAATATCTATCGATTTGATTTTTTTTTCTCTTGCTGATTACACCCGATCTTTTTGAGTTGGTCATTTTAGCATATTTTGATCCTAAATCCTGATTCATATTTCATTATTTTTTTTATTTTTTTTTAAGAATTTTTTTCTGACTTTTCCTTTAATATATTTTTCTCTCTTCCATCATCCCAGAAATCATTTTTCTTCCTAACTTCTGGCGTCTGATTTTCTTTAGTCCATTTGAAATAGCAGCAATCGCTAATATCGTGATTTATCTTCTATTGTTCTGAACGTGTGTGACATATTTCTTTTCTTATTCTTTTTAAATTTTCGCCTCTCTTATCGATTTTCGACTTGCTATAATATTCAGAACTTCCTTGTGGTGCTTATTTTTTTATAGTATGCACAGCGATACGAATAATAAGAAGTCATCTGCTTGTAAAACCGTTATATTTGACTTGACATCAGCGATTGTGATGTTTTTCAGCAAACAGCCGACGTTACTTGAAATGTGACAGAGCATAAATTTGTTTCTATTCACTAAACCTGTTATTTCTGAACGATTTATTTCCCCAAAATGTGAATTTTTTATTTTATTTTATCTTTATACTAGCTGAATTACCCACTCCTTGCTGCGTGTCAAACATTTCTTTAAGAAAATCATGATTAATTTTTAATCATTGTTATAACTTGTGGGGAAATATGATGCATTTCAATATTACTCAATGATCTTGCCAATGTGACTTCCATCTTCATGATTTCTCCTTCTATATTTTGTATTGGAGTCATTCATTTCTTTAAATTTAATTTGTTTAAATCAAAGGCAAATAATGTCGGTGGCTGTATGTGAAAAGACAGCTTGATCTGACCCATTTAATATATATTTGATGCAATACTTGTTTGAATGAATTTATGAGCACATATCAACATTGATATGAAAGTTGAACTGTCGCAACAAATATGTATTGTAAGGCGCTAACCTACTGATTGGCAATTTCTAGCTAAACCTGACGTCCATATTGTCTCATTTTGACCTTGTCGATTCTCATCTTGTGGCTTTCTCCTTCTATATTTTGGATAGGAGCCACTAACTTTTAATTTAAATTTAATCTAAAACAAATATAATTATATATAAATATAACAAATTTTAATTTTAAAAATTTGTAGGGGGTCGTGCCTCCTCGAGGACCCCCTTTCATTAAAATGAAATACACTTAACGTAGGAGTTATTCACTCGTTCAAATTCAAATTTAATTTATATAAAAGTGAACAAAAACTTTTCATATACTTATCAAGGTACCCTGGGTAAGGTAGTTTCGGAATACATGTGCTTATGGTGATCTATCAACAAATTCCTAGAATGAGCTCGATAACAGACAGACAGACAGACAGATGCTACAGCTTTATATATATATATATATATATATATATATACATATATATATACAGAGAGAGAGAGAGAGAAGGAGAGAGACAGAGATATAGTAATAGAAAGAAAAAAAAACAAATGTTACACAATGTTTCAATCAATAATATATTTTTTACATTTTGGTTTAACCAATGCAAGTCCTAAGGGTCATTCAAGTTAGACATTTTTTTTTTAAATCGGTATCACTCCATGTAAGGGTGTAAAGCCACTAAAACACAATGGGTTACAGGGTGTGGAAGAATTAAGAGCAGAAATATTAATAATTAGCCGGAAGAGGAAAAAATAATCAGAAGGACAGTAGACAGCGATTGGCATGGCATTTAAATTTTGGATTAATGCTGCCTTGAAGCATGGCACCTGTAGGGAATTCCACAAGCGTGTAGTGCAAGCAATGAAACTGTTGGCATGGAATTTACGGTTACATATCTCCAATTCATCTGTAAACTAATGAGACCATGCTGCCAATCTAGTACTGAGCCTAAATTCATAAAATCTATGTACCATAGACAAAAGATCATCCGAACAATTTATTTTTTAATGATATCACCCCATGTAAGACAATAAAGCTGCTAAGATGCAAAGCTCTATGAAAGTTAGAGCAGCTGCCGTCTGTCTAACTCTCTGCATTTGCAGGGAGGAACCCGGACGAAGCTTTGCCGAAGGGCAAGGTTTCGTTCGGGGAGGTTATGACAGCTCTCGAACTCGCCTAGGCGGGTTCTAAGGCTATGTTTTTGGTCGGCCTACGGGCTCGGATGACCCACATTAAAGTCGGCCTTGTGCCACATGCTACCCCACCTGGGGGGGAGGACAGCTAAATATAGCTAAGATGCAAAGTGTTACACAGTTTAGATGGACAAGATAAAAGGGGAAAATATTATTAAGTAACGAAAAGAATGTAAGATTAATGAAAACAGTAGATAGCCATTGACATTGCATTTAACTTTTGCAGATTGGTTTGAAAGCATGGAGCCTGAAGGGAGTCCCACAAACCTAGAGTGCGAGAAAAGGAATTGTTGGCTTATAATTTACGGTTGCATCTAGCCAGCTGAACTTTAAATTAATGAGATCTCGACGCAAGCCTTGTACTGCTTTGAAATTCCTTACTCCATGTACCATAGTGAAGAGCTCATCCGAAAAAAATACCATGAAAGTATTTGTAAACTGTTATCGAGTGTAATTGTTGTAAAGGAGGGGGAAAGAACGAAGCGTCAAGGGCATATCGTGAAGATGTGTAGGACAGATAGCGGTTGACCCTGGACTTGAATATGTATGCCAAAATTTTAGTTTTCAGGGAAGCATGCTCTCTACAATGTAAGACTTCTAGTGTATATGCTGTCTGATTGGAACTTATCTTTTATCAAAGCAATACAAAAGGAGTGGGAATACATATACGCAGTGACGATAGTATGGTAATTTCTGTGCAGTTGGCTCTATGTAATTTGAAAATGTGCCGTAATAACAACGATAC
The DNA here is from genome assembly GCA_903632075.3 of Acanthosepion pharaonis. NCBI lineage: Eukaryota > Metazoa > Mollusca > Cephalopoda > Sepiida > Sepiidae > Acanthosepion > Acanthosepion pharaonis. Next base: position 385,456 of record CAHIKZ030000465.1, read on the forward strand.
AGCTTAGCATTGATTTGTAATAACTCATAAACACACATTTATTCACAATATAAGTTTAATGAGTTATTACTCTCCGATAAGCAGTCAGTCTAATTTCAGTCAGTCGAGTCATTACTTTCTGAGCGACTGTTCGGTTGAACTCTCTTCCTACGGGCGGGAGGAACCCGAAGGATGCTACGCCGAAGGGCGGAGTCTCCTTCGGGGAGGTAGACCGGCCCTGAACCCGTTTATACGGGTTCAATGGGCATATTTTTGGCCGAGCCCACGGGCTCGGAATGCCCACGTTAAAAAGGCCTTGTGCCACATGACACCCTCGTCGGTGGTGGTGACTGAATATCGTCAGTCTAATTTCAGGAAATGATCAAGGAATTTAACCTGTTTGAATTTTCGCCATAGTAATGGCGATAATGTATTGAGAGTCTAGTAACGTTTCCTCTCTAGGATAAGGGGTAGCAAATAATCGATCACTCACAAAGCAACGTAAACTATTTTGAACTATTTCAATCTTGGAAGGTGAGGACTTGGCAGTATATACTCAGATCTGGTCGCATAACTCTAATCTTGGTTTAACTTGACTCTTGTAAAGTTAAAGCAAGGCGACATGAATCAGGTATTTTCTAGATAGTTACAAGGTACAGACCATTCATCCAGCATCTTTAGAGATGGCGCTAAAGTTCAATTTGTGGTTTGGATTCCGTCCCATTATATCCTTAGGAATATAGGTGACCTTTCTCTTCAATAAATTATTCAGGTTAGTGAGATGTGATTAAAAGAAAATGGCTGTTTGTTTTGTCTAGACAAACAGCGTAACACAATTTGACGTCTATCTTCGGCACGCTGATGAATTGTTTACTTACTTCGATCACTCCCACATATTAAAAAAAGAGGAAGTAGATTTTATCTATCTATCTATCTATCATTTTTCCATGCCTATCTATCTATATGTGTGTGTGCATGTGTGTTTGTGCGTGTGTATCAGCCCACCTTTCAACATCAACTTAAAGCTTGATTAATCTAAGCTTAAAAAGTTTTTCAAATTGAAAATAGGTCAAATCAACGTCCGATCAGCATCATCTGAATAAATCTAGAACACTAAGGATGGGTATATAGTACCCAGCGAAAGTTTTTGCTATTTTTAATTACAATTTTCAGTACCTGATTTTCTTACCTAAATAATATGTTTTTCAGTTCCTATTAATGTTAACTCAAAGTACAAAGTTTGAAGTGCTGGCATGTAAAATATTTAAAATAATGATTCATATTCAATGTTTTTTTGGATATTTTCTAAATCGGTAAAGATATACCCATGGTTAGTATTGGTGTAACAGTAATTGATGATTAGTGTTCTAGGGTTAAGTTATGCTCTTTTTTTTAGAAGAATGTAAAACAGCCAAATATTGGTTGTCTGTATGCAAGAGTTGTGTCGACTTGGTTGTGAGTTCATTGTAATAGACAATATCGCACACCAGTCTGAAGGATTAATGGCTGTCCACCATGTTGTTTATGTCTGTAAATACGGAGTGATATCAGCTTATGCACCAAAGGAAATAAGCGCTGTCACGTAAGAAGAGAATATCTAAACATGATTGAGTAAAATTTGTATAATAGAAAAACAATCAGAAACCATTGCATTAATGGGGAATTTAATAATCCCTCAAGTATATTAGATGCCACTTCATCTTTGAAGATAAGGAGATATCCCCGTTTGAAAAGGAAGCCTTAAACAGCAATGGAGAATTCCTGCTAAACTTATGTCACTCGAAAAGTTACTCCATACCGAACATATAATTTGATCGTCCCATGAATGACCGTATCACATAGTCCAGATAATGTAACAAATATTAAATCATTGAACAACTCAGACTCTTTGATTAAGCAGTTTTTAAGAGATGCATACTAGTCTTACATTGGATCAGCTGACAGACTACATGATAGATGTTAGAGTATAAACGTCCTTTGTTGAATCAGATCACAAACTAATGAACTGACAACAATAGGCAACCAAAGATCAGTCTTCGTCCATTTAAAAGAGGAGTGGACCGATGTATAACATCCAAGCCTTTGAAAATTAAAGTGAAAATTCAGAATCTAGTATTAAACTAGATTCGAAATTGATGTCAGTAAATCGTGTCAAAACGTAGAGGAAGCACGTGACAGAAATCCATGAATACATCGAACGAAAAAAACATACATCCTAGCGTCAACAAAAAAAAAAGAGATGAAATAATTTATACAATAAATGGAAGAAACAGAATAAGAAAATTGGATGTGAATATACCAAACAATTAACAAAGAATATAAAATAACAGTTAATTTTTGAGAAGCCAATATCTCCTGAAATAAAATTAATTATGTCCGACAGCACAGACAATGTGTATACATGTGGAAAAAAGCTACAAATACAATACAATCAAAACACGTACAGAAAAAAATGCCCTAGTCACGAAGAAAACTTCGAATCGCATTTCAGTCCTGACCCCAATAAAACTAATATGCCTGCAGAACTAGAAAAAGTTGTTGTATACATCTGAGAATTTAGATATTTATGAAAGGGTTTTGCGCCATGCATGGCATCCATATGAATGCCTCGCTCTGTCGACGTCATTTAAGATTATTGTTACGGTTTTTTGGGTATATAATATATAGCAATAGAAGATTAACCAATCAGGAGCCGCTGAAGATCGTATCCGTCGTGTATAAAGGCGGCCATCTTGTTTTTCCTTCCGGAAAGACCAGAGCAAACTTATCAGGCGAACACGACAGAAGGAAGAACTACACTCTGCTGTGATATCCACTGCGAACCTAAAGTACGCTTTCCTACTGTCTCCGAAATATTCACTGCCAACCTCTGGATTCTATACTCGAGGACGCCCGTCATGAAAATGTCTAAAGATTATTACTCGAGTGTTCAGGTTGACGTTTTGTAGTAATTTGCGGTGATTGGAGCAGCAACATTTAGCGCTGCCTATTCTATGTTTAATTTACTTTTGTGCTATACTATTTTTATAACTGCTCTATTCGCCGACGTATTTTAAGTCTTTACTATTTACTAATTCCACCTCCAGATATTTTTATGATATATTTAAGGTATGTGCCATTACTCCCTTCATCTAGTTCCGGATCCTAGTTTCTATTTTGGAAAGGTTTATTTCTATTTCTTGGAAGGTAATTCGATGGTATTGACTTTCTTTTCAAGATCCTTCTTCCTTCAAATATTAAGACCTACGCCATCAGGATAGTACTCTTTCAGCATCAGTACTCTGGCTTCGGGAGGAAATGCAGTATTGCTGTCTTCTAGAGGTAGACTCTTTTGCGATACAGCATTGATTGTTGAAATGATCAGTGCTCGTCACGTAAAATATGTGTTTGTATATCTTAAGTGTTTGGATTTTACTAATTACACATACTGATCTTTCTTTATGTATTTAAGGTATATGCCATCACTGCTTTTATCCAGTTATGGATCACAGTTTCTATTTTGGAAAAGTTTATCTTGAGTCCCATTTCTTGAAATACTTGATAACGATGTTAATTTCCTGTTCATGATCATTTGTATCCCTGTTATGAACAGTTATGCCATCAGCATCACTACAACGGTCTAGGGAGGTAAATCAGGATCATTGTCATCTACCGGTAGACTCGTCTGGGAAATGGTACGTGATCCCAAAATGGCCGGAATTTTTCTGATTACATTTGTGTTTTTAAATGCACAGAACAGGGACTAGGAAACGATTAAATAGACTGGGGTTCTCATTTCCTTTTTGTAGTAACTCTGCTCAGGTTTGAGACAATTCCGTGTTAGGGCCTTTTCCAGACATATAAGGTTACTGTAGATCAATACAGTTTCTCTAATAGATCAAAGCATTCAATTATTAGGTTGGTGCAAAAATAATGACGTAATAATGTTTTTTGACATATTTTTAACGTCAAAAAACGACATTATTACGTCATTATTTTTGCACCAACCTAATAATTTATGAACTTAGAATGTAATTTTTAATAGATATGAAGAGGTAGTCTCTCTAAAACTGGTCATATGCTGCTCTGATGGTGAAAAATGAGGTAATTGGTTTCGTATTAAACAGGTACGCAAATTCTCTCAGTAGTTTGATGGTATATATACCAACATTGCATCCTTTACCAGTACAGAAACCAAACCGGTTCATGTGATGTTGACGTTCATATATCGATGAAAGACTAGTTAACATAATATTCATTAATACTAGCTCTATCATGGATCCAAATAGGGTACCGTTCTATTTCCAAAAATTCTCCTTCAATGCCGCGTGACGACTTGTTATCCCTTAATTTTTAATAGTTTTCCATATTAGATGGTTCGTTATTGTTCATGTTTTGAGAAGATATTTGTAATGATTAGATGAATATAGATATAAGTTCTACTTCTGCCGGCATGTTAATTTTAGTGTGTTACAAGGTCCCAAAATGACAATCCACAGATTAATTTTTATCAATTTAAACAGCTCCATCTGGCTCCAACGACACTGCGATATGCAAGTTCGCTTCCTGCCATTTTGTTTTTAATAA
>CAHIKZ030000465.1:395000-420000 GCA_903632075.3 Acanthosepion pharaonis
CCTTTCGAAAAACAAGCACAGACAGGATTTTTTTCCTTTACCTACTCTGCTGGTGCTGCTCATTTTGAATGGTCAATATTTTCAATTACATATTTTTTTTTCAAGACAATCTAAGACTTCGTTGACTTGAAAAAATTCTGCCAATGGTAAATATGTGTTGGCTTAAAAATGGCGTCGAAATATTATCAATTGAAAAACCATAACCCTAACCCTCACCATAACCCTAACAGTTAACCTTAACCCTAAAGCATACCCTAACACTAACCCCTAAACCTAACCCTAAACCTTAAAACTAACCCTAACACTAACCCTAGCCCTAACACTAACAATAAACCCTAACACTAAACCCTGCCTAACACCTTACCCTTACACTAACCCTAAACATAACCCTAAACGTAACCCTATACCCTAAACCTAGTCATAACCCTAACCCTAACACTAACCCCAAACTTAACCCCTAACCCTAAACCTAACCCCTAACGTTAAACCTAACCCTCACTGTAACCCTAACCCTAGCCCTAACCCTAACCCTACCCTAAACACTACCTAACCCTAACCCTAACTCTAAACCCTGCCTAACGTCTAACACTATCACTAACCCTAAACCCTGCCTAACCCCTAACACTAACCCTAAACCTAACCTCACCATAACCCCAACCGGCATATTACATCCGACAGAATATCCGGAAAACATTTTTTTTCAATTCTTCCTTTAAATATTCACTGTTTATTTTTCTAACTGATAGATTGTCTCCTTACATCTTTTTAAAATAAATATTTATAGGTAAATCGCAAAACTAAAATAATTCCATCCAGTCAGTAGCGAATAAGTTGGATGTATAAACATCAGCATTTACACACTTGTTACGTAATGAAAGTCATTACAGCAATAAAAATAATTTCTTACCCGACATGATACGTGCTATTTTCGAAATTATTTTTAATATAGTTTTACCGATTGCATTTCATGTGGCTTCGAAGATTCTTGTGTTATCGCCACTATTGTCTAGTTGCAATTTTACATCTATATTATTAATTTTCACATACACAAATTTTCATTGGTTTTATGAAATTATTTTTTTTCTGTAGCAACACTATGTACGAAGTTTTTTCTATGAGAACTTTTCCTGGCTTTAGTTTTACAGTGTAAATTTTATGTCCTTTTTTTCCACATTTGTAGCACATTGAAATCTTAAAGGGATCGTCGTCTCCGATGTGTAAGCTTCCACATCTTAAACCTGGATTCATTTTTCTTTAACTTTTTTATATGCGCATTCTTTTTCATGAAATTCTTCCGTATCGAGTCTCAGTTATGATTTTCTGATATTCGACCGATATTTCTTGCACTGATAGTTTTGATTCTGTTCAGGTTGTTTTAGAAATCTAGCACGTATTTCTCCGAATTTTTTCGTCGTTTACCCTTGAACGAAATTTAACCCGTTAAACGAATTTTGGAGAAATTCGGTTAATTTGAATCTTTTACACACCTTGTTAATGAATTCAGCATGTGTGAAAAATGTTCATCTTCTTTTTTCGTCAAATGTATACACTTCCAACGAGTATTGAATAACGAACTTTTCTCGCTAAAAGTTTTAGTCAGAATACTTACTGTTTCTTCAAAGCTAATTTCTGCTGCTTTTTTTCGCTAGTACAAAATTACAGTATTTTTTATGTTCTAATTCTGCTAATTTTCTCAACAAAAGTCTTCTTTTTTCTTGTCTTGCCAGTCGCTATATTTTTTTTTCTTAAATTTCTGAAATAATTAGAAAGGTTAATTTCATTTTTTTGACTTGGATGTGAATTCAGTTAAAGAATTTCTCACAGAAACGGGAGTGAAAGAACTTGGGGAATTTTCCGTTTTATTCCGTATTACTTTAATTCAATTTTGTTGTTGTTTCTCGATTTCTGTTGTTGCTGTTGTGTTTTTAACACTGGGGCTTATAATTCTCACATATTTAAAAAAAAAACAAACTGTTTTTTCTTCTTCTTCCTCTTTCTTTTATTTTTAAAATCACTAAAGAATCAAATTAAACTAACGTGGTTATAATTTCCAGTCGTCACTGTTATCATGTGCGTCGAAGGAAAAGTTTCGATCCCTCGTTACCACTGTAATATCTCATTCTTAGCGGTTATAATAATATTGTCTCGATTATGATATTAGCCATGGTGTCATCAATTCTTTCTCCTCTACTGGCTCCAATTGACTGGTATTTACCAATCTCCAGAAAAGGCCGATTTTTATGTGGGGCGTTTCTGAACTCGTAATTTCGGGCAAATATTCCCCGTAGACACTGCATACACGGGGTCGGGATTGTCTACCTCCCCAGATGAGACTCTGCCCATGAGCACAGCCTCGTCTGGGTTCCTCTCTGGAAGCAGATAGTTCGACAAATCAACCGCAAACCTGGCAGTGAACTGCCTGACTCCAACGGACTGGTTTTTACTGCGTACTACATGCGAAACAAGGTCAAGTTTACTGTGGGGAAACCGTGCATATCAACTAGGCCAAAAGCGGGCTTGGGGTCAAAAATTGTCTTTTTTTCTCAGCCGAGTCTCTATGCGAAAACAGGACCCGATTAAGTAAGCCTCCGCCCGAAGACGGTGGTCTTGTCAACCTCTTCCTAAATACAGAGGTCTTGTTTTGTCTTGACGCGAGCCTAAGACAAACGAGGAAATGGTATTTACCGGCCGCCTCACTGCGGATTACATGCCACACAAGGTCATGTTTACTGTGGGGAACACGAGCGTTTCAATCTGTGTCACTGACTAATATTTATCTGGACCCCGCAAAAGTGGGACCCGGGACAGAACTGGGTTTTCTTCTCAGCCGAGTCTCTATCCGAAGACAGAGCCCGACAGAGTCATCCTCCGCCCGAAGACGGAGGGCTTCTCACCCTCTGCCCAAAGACAGATGTTTTGTCTTGTCTTGTCTTAACGCGAGCCTGAGACAGACGGCGCCGGATGTCCGCTGGCACACTTTGAGTTCTTTATTTAAGGCATCTTGCCTAGTTCATTTGTGTTACCGGGGGCGTGTTATTTACTTCACACCTGTTTTCCGTCAGCAGGGCTGATGCTAAACACCTTGAGAGCAACAAGCTATTCCGTCTTGTCTTCACATCCTCTACTTCCATGAAGTGGAATGTCTACATCGAATTATTTGTTTCGTCTTCCCAAGGAAACTTGGTTCAAAGTCTCGTGCCAGAAATTTTTTCTCTCAAGAATCGCTCATTCATAAATCTACCACTCATCATGAATTTACTACTATAGCCATATTTGGTCTGAGACTCCTCTGTATATTGCATGATTCATTCAAAGAAGGTTCTGTAATGTAATCTATTTTGACGATGCATATCTTACCGACGAGACGAGTTTTCACTCTAATGTTTCTAAAAATATTTTCATTGTGGCTACTCTGACGAGCTTTACCCCTGCTACCTCGAGTGCATGAATTTAAACGTGCTACTAGATTGGCAATTAGGTTCCTCTGTTTTATGTTGAAAGGGTTACATATTTATATTTCCGCCCTGGATTCATTCTGGTTTCTCTAGATGTTGAATTTACGCCTTGGGATGTCCCTTTTGTGCACCAGCATACGTTCTGTATTCCATCCTCAAAAAATAATGGCTGTCATTAATAATACTCCTAGCATTCGTAGTACTCTTCTCGTCCCTGACTCCAAGGTATCTCATATTTTCCATCTCCAATTCAATTAAGTTTTTGCTCAGTGTTTTCTCACTTATTTGTATTTAGACAATTTTTTTATTCGCAGAAATAAAAATCGTGAAATCTGTGATAAACATTTACTGTTATTGGTGAGATAAGCGGCTGTCCGCCATTATTCACACAAGGCTCTCGCGAGATTACCGGCTGAAAAAAAATCCCAGCCTGAAGTAAAAGTATATGTAAAGCAAAAGTAATTTATGGTTTGGGATGAGACACTATGTTTAATTCTTCAAAAAAAAAAAGAAAGTAAAAACGTTAAGAGAAAAGAAGCGAGAAGAGAAAATAATGGATAGGAGATTGACTAATAAGAACTAAAATGGAAAATATAATCGTGAAAAGACTGCAAACTTACGAAAAGGGTTTGACAAAAAGAATCATGAAGAGTGTACGCGGATAGGTGAAAGACAAAAGTGATGACATTGAAGGAGAATAAAAGAAGAGAGAAATAAGAGAAAATAGGTAGGAACTTCAATTGAATAAATGAAACAATGTATTGTTTTTGCATGGAAAATAGGTAGGAACTTCAATTGAATAAATGAAACAATGTATTGTTTTTGCATGGAAAATAGGTAGGAACTTCAATTGAATAAATGAAACAATGTATTGTTTTTGCATTCTCCAGATGTACTAAATACGTAAAGGGGTACATAAACTTATAATCTATAACTAATTTAAAAGTGCTGTAATAACCAAGAAAAATAAATCATAAGGTTATATAGTTAAAGAAAGTATCATTCAAATCCAGGGACAGGACCCAATACCCGTTTAAGTCAGCGGAGAATTGGAGAGGGGAATTAACAGAAGATAACTGATATCCATTAATTTTGGCACATGGAACTAGAACAGTCTACCCCAGTGAGCGAAATAAAGGTTTCAGTTCGACATTCCAATCACCTGAAAAAAGCCGGAGAGTACAACGGCCGAAACGTTGTAATAAATATGGCGACAAAAATGAGGAACATAATCCGAATAATCTATATAGTGTACTATCATTTTCGTAACAGAAAATGATGCGGCGCCATATCCTGTGTCATATTTTACGAAGATCTGCTTTGTTGACTCTTGCAAAGACTCTCAGAACGGTATTCTTCGACAGATGATTATCCCAGTATCGTTCATACACTTGCAAGTAGTTTTAACTCCAAACTTTATGAGCTCGTGTCAGATATCTGAAATAGAAAATTACGTCATATATGGGTGACAAGACATTCGTTCCACCCTGAACAATCCTAATAGAAATGTAAGCCAAAACTATTAATAAGATGAATATACAAAGAAAAACGTTTTACAATCGTTTCGTCTTTGATGAATGTTTGAAAGTATGGTAGCATAAAAATACATCGCTTTTTTTTCTTCCGTAATTAACCCTTTATTCTTCGATGGCGGAAAGTGGCATGTGCATATCCCTGTACTTTTTTATATTTGTGTTTATTCAGTTATTTTCTCATTATGCCAAATGTCTGTGCAGTGTTTCTTATTTGTTATCCTCACAGCGTCATAGATCTAAGATACGGATAGAACTACTCCAAATTACTTCGACGTTTTTGTTTGGGTTTCATTTTATTTTTTTGTATCCGACCACTGCTGTTTGCAGCCCGGCTTCTCAAAGAACGATCATTCTAATCTCAAGCTGTTCCTCTTGTTGAAGCGATATCGTCTGAAATGCTTCAAGAACGGAAAGCGGTGACATTTATTCTGCAAAGATTGGAAGAAAATAGAAAAGAAAATGAAAAATAAAACTCGGAAGTAATTTTGGTTTCTGAACTGAAAAATCAAAATATAACAGAAATAGAAGAAAAAGGAACTGTCGTCAACTTTGTTAAAGATTACATTCGCCTTATTTTGTTACCTTTCCATTTGTGATGTTTTTTCTTTTCTTGTTTCTTTTTTATATATATACTAGCCGATGTAAAAGTCTGCGCAGGTTAGAGGTCACGTTTAGTGGTGGAACGAAAGTTTACTACTCTACGTGTGAAAAGGTTATACACACTGTGTCAAGACTTGTGAAAATAATAGATCTTTGAATTAAGGATTATGTCTACAACAGAATGATATAAGGTTTAAGAATTATGGTTAAAAATGAAAAACAGGTTGGGAATAAAAATGCATTGACTAATAACATGGTACACACATTTTTCTAAATTTGTTTCCTGTTAGTGAAAGATTGTATATAGATACCTCGTAATCTGCTGTTAAGAATAGTCGCTAAGGCGAGTAAATTATCACTAGATGAGAAATAATCTAATGCATGATACAGAGATGAAATCCACCCCTGCTATCGGAATAAAACAGGCTTGCGTTTCATGGTAGTGTTTTTTTTTTCCGGAGTTACTATTAAAGTAGTAAAGATCTGTTTATATCGATTATTTAATAGTTTTGTTTTGGTTTGGGAAGATACTTAAATACGTTAATAAAAACACCGATTAAAATAAAAATAAAAAAATAAATAAATAAATATATAAGATAAGAAATTAAAAAATAATTAAAAAATAAAAATAAATAAAAACAAACAAAATAATTTAACCCAAGTAAATAAATAAATAAACAAATAAACGATTTCCGGTAAAATAACCACCAAAATAGACTACCCACAATGCACCACTGACCCGTGTATATATATAGACGAGAAAAATAACAGCACTCGCATGAAACAGGCTGTCGACTCTAAGTGTTGTCTTCTATGTTGACTTTTATATTTACACACGCTCTATCTCTGATATTGAGCACTTTACCACATAAATATAGGACATCTTTAGACAATATTTCTTCATATATATATATATATATATATATATATATATATATATATGTGTGTGTGTGTACATGTATTATTAATATGGGGATTTGCAAAATATTCATAATACTTAATCATGTCTAGTACTGGAATTCTCAATACACGCACATGCGGAACAGAATTGGACCACCGTTTCGTCATTTTTGAGACTCATCAGCAGTGAGCCTCTCCTACCGACTCATAGAATCGAACCTGGACCGTTACGATACAACACAAATATCATATCGTTGGGCCAGTGAGCCACGGTGTCGAAAAGGAAAGTACGCTGATCCAACTTGTAGTGCTCTGGATTGAGCGGCTTGCTGAATGAAGTCATGTGTGCTATGTATGCTAGGATGGGTATCACACCGGAAATAGGATGAGATGCGTTATATTTGGTCTAGTAATTTTCGTCGTTGCCATCGTCTCTCACTGACCCAATGTTACGATACTTGCGTCGTATCGCAACCGCAGAGGTTGGATTCTCAGAGTAGAGGATGAGCTCTGCTGATGAGTCTGAATAAAGAACGAAACGGCCGTCCAGTTCTTTTTCCAAGTGTGCATGTTGAGTATTCTAAGTCTAGACATGGGGAATTATTATGAATAAATATATATTTACTGTTAGTGGTCGAAATTTATTTATTTCTCTATTAGATTATGTTATGTAAGTCATGGTAATTATGTGTAAAAAATAATATCGCTCAAATATTAGACGCTTAAAGATAAAATCTGTTTAAAATCATTTAAAATAGCCCCAAGATATTTACATATATACATGCATACACACACACACACACACACACACACACACACACACACACATATATATATATATATGTATTAAGACATGTTTCATCGAACGATTTCGACAAGTTCTGTCTACTTATTTGCAATGGGATCCTTTCATATTGACGGAGAAGCTTCTTGATGCCATTAGTAAAGGAAGAGAAAAAATTACTGTGTTGATACATATTATTATTCTGAGTACTTTAGATATTAGCACCTATGCCGATATCAGTGTGTTGCTTTTATCATCATCTTTAAGGACGAAATTACTGAAGGGAAAAATCATTTTACGAGTGAAGGGAAAAAGGCTGAGGTTGGTGTAATTAGCTGGGTAACGCTTCAGGAGAGGCAACTAAGTAATGAGGTGTCGAGAAAAAAATAAGTATTAAGAACTACTGTTTCAATTAAAACATGCTGTCAAAATAATCGCAACACGCACACACATATATTACACTTATATATATATATATAGATATATATATATATATATATATAGATAGAGAGATAGATATATTCTGCCACCGTATTTTCGTTTTTAAAAATTCGGTTCCAAAATGTACTTTTTTTTTGTTCATTTTTCTATATTTCTGATTGTTTTCTAGGTTTCTGGTAAAGTCTGAAATATATATATATATATATATATATATATATATATATATATATATATGATAAGAGATTATAATAAAATATTATAATAATAATATATTCTATTTTGTATCGAGAACTTTTTTAGAAGTAAATGCTACAAATCGTGGATTTTCCTCCATCTGTTCTTTCTCTCATCTATATATATATATATATATATATATATATATATAAATTGGAGTTCGGAATATTGAACAATTACTCCAGAAATCTGAATTAAATTGGCCTGAACCCAGTCAATCCTAGGAATATCACACATAAGTATATATCAATCAGGTTGAAATACTTCATTCGTGGATTACAATCGGTCATAAAAAAAATTTGACGAAACCGGCATCATTTACCAAAGTAGATGCAACAGGTTCGAGTGTCATTTTATTCGATTCTGAATTTCTGGACATAACGAATTATGAATTACGGAGGAGGCATCGGGTTTATAAGCCGGGGTGCTGTCAAATGCTACTTATATTTTTATTTTTTCACAAACACGCACAAGCTAGAAATTAATGACAGAAAAAGTTATCCCACGCATTCATTCACTTCCTCTTTCTCTCTCGCTGAGATATAGTTAGTAGACTTTCAGTAAAACCAATTCCTTAGGATTGTGGGCGTTGCGTTTTTTAACTGCACTTAAAGAAATCTTTGTTGCGGTGAAAAGATAACTTGTTTCTCAGTGTGCAGTAGACGATGGCTTACTTTAGATATTGTTGCCAGAAAAGCATTTGTAGTAAATGCAACGGCGCAATCGAGTCAGTTCAGTTTAGAACACCAATCACGGTCACAAAATACACTTACGACAACTACGGTTTGGTTTGCTTTGATTTGGTTGATTTTGTTTGGTGGCATACCGACATCTCTCTGGGTTACTTTATGCCGAAATTTAAGTATTTTGAACACAATTTCAGCTAAATATATTTTCAACGTCATTGTATGCCTTCACGTGCAGATAAAATGTATTTTATTCTATTTTATTTTTATAAAATGTAATGTTTATCATTTTCTTATAAAAAATATTTTTGGTCATCTTGTTTTAAACTTATATTGTTGTAATCTTACTATAAATTGTTATTGTTGGTAATTTTACTATGAATTTTTTAATACTTTGATAGGGTTTTTTATTCGTTGGAAGTTCATTACTTGCCCATAGATGAGAGCTTATCAAGTGCTATGACAACAGATGAGTGGGGTCCTGGCAACAACAGCCAATAAGAGTTAGTTGCTCGCCTCTCAAAACCTCTAAACTCCCGATCAGAGGCCTTCCTGCTGGATGTAGTTTATCATCATACCTAGGACTGGACAAACTACGGCATGCTGGTAGGTCTTCGATGCTACAGGTACATTTTCATTCACATATGATATCGTGACAACATCAAATGCCCCCATGAAATGTCGATAGATATAATGTCTAATTTCGAGTTGAAACAATTGAAATTTGTTATTTAAGACTTAACAAAGATACACTAAAAGTGTGGACACCAAGACATATTTGGATGCAGCTTGAGCAACTTCTTTGCAACGAAATGTTTTTGATATGAAACATTGTCAAATTGCATCAAATAGTTGTAGTCAGTGCGCGGGTGATCAAGCAAATATGTTGCATGTGTCAAACTCTCATCTCCAAATTATCATGAAAGAGAATCTCGTCGATTAACCAATGCCAATCACATTTGTTCCTAGTTGAATGTAAATTCTATCCTGATGCTTGATGTTAATTTGGACAGTGATATCTTTGTTAGATTCCAGAAAGATGTAAGCGATAGCCCTTAATTGAGCACAGACAATCATCCATAAACTTTTGTTGGTGCCATTTTGGATTTACAATATGTTTGTGTCATTCGTCCTGATCAAACCATTGAGCCGATCGTTTACGATTGACATAAAAGATCCATTTTCCATCAGAGGTTGCTATTCGATCTATAAATGGATCTTTAAGATGTCGCTGATGCGGGCTCCAACACACTTGAGAACGTCGAACGTTCAATGAGTTCATGTGAGAGATACTTATCAGGTTTCTTCAACATGCCAATTTTCTTGAGATGGTCGGATATTGTTGAACCGCTGACACATTATCTGAGAAATTTCTCATGCACTTTGATATGGGTTTGGTTCGACTTTTTTTTTCCTATGTTGTTTACCAATTGCAGATGGACGTCATCTATTTCCTTGATCTTTACAACTCGGATGCAAACACAAAATATCAGAATCCCGCGCCGTATTGTCTGATCACATGTGGAAACTGCACCTCATATTCTGGCAATGTGCACAGCAGCAATGTGTGAAGCATTACAACAAAGATTGAACTCAGACAAAGAAAGTAAATATATTTCTTCGTTTTCATGTTGAAGCTGAGATCAATATAATATTTTAAATAGAATTATGATATAAAATTTTTAAAAAAAGTCACTTTAATCAATGGGAATTAGTTATATAATTTCGTGCAACTATTATAATGATATATTAGAAAAAAATAAAAAGTTTCATTCTAAAATCGGACGTTATTTTAGGAAGAACCTAATGATACATTTTGCTGTTAAGTTTCCGAAAAAGAAAGATGCTAAAAAGGAAAAAGAATCCTTCAGCAAAAAATGAATCTGTAAAATTGCCTCTACAAAACACAAGAAATTGGTTCTCATATCAGATCGGTAATAAAGTAAGATAAAATTTAATCTTGCTGCAAACTAAAGGGAGGTGTGTCCGTATAGCAGGATTCATGTCCAATCGTTAGCAAGATCAATAAAATTAAATCATTTCAGAGAGATAATAACATCGAAGGTCATCTGTTAAAGGATTTAGAATTCTTTAAAAATAAGTAAACAAATTATATATTTTTTTCTATAAATATTGCTATTTAAATGTGCATGACTTATTGGGGAGTGCTCAATATCAGTGATAGAGTTAACATACACAGTTGTAAGGATATGAGTTTGTGACCCTGGGTATTAATTTCTTTCAAATTATTCTAGTTACAGGATTTTCTTCTCTTATTTTTTATCTCTTTTTGTAAAAAACAACCTATATATCTTTTGACTTTTTTTACTCTCTCTCTCTCGAATATATATATATATATATATATATATATATATATACACGTTTCATTAAATAATATAGACAAGTGTTGTCTATTTATTTTATGTAAAATTTTTTCGTATCTTCTGATAAGTTTGGTAACATTATCATTAACCGAAAAAAGAAATTCACAATATTTATCCATTATTTTTTAATAAAATCTAAGCTTTCGGCTTACTCAAGCCATTATCAAAGATGTAATTACAAACATATCAAACAATATACGGACACGACAGTGATGATATAGTCTGTCATTGTTTTGTTTACATAGTGAATCACTAAGCAACGATGAACACGCGCATATAAGACGCTAGAAGCGAAAATCGCACCGCATCTCATGACGTCACACATGACTACACGAGAGAGAATTGTAGAATGAAATAAGGAAAGCCGTTGGTATAAACCAATGGCTTCTGTTACCAATTATAGAAATTATAGACATTTAAGAATATTTGTAGAGATTCCATAGTTGATTTTGTTTAGGTTGGGTTTTAACTGTTTGATGTATAATGCTTCAAGTATTTTTTAGTTTTTGTCTATTGTTTTCATGTCGAAGTATAGTTGTGTTTTCGACAAGTATTTTACCGGAATTGTGTGCGGACAGGCATGTTGTTTTAAATGCCAAAAATGTTAGAGTTTTCATTAAAATGTAGTGTCAAGCGTCGTGAAAGCGAGTTTGTGGTGTGACCAACATAAATATTATTTAATTCGTTGGAGATACACTCTCCCAAAGGGCACTTGAATTTATAACTATGTTGGTTTTTTGCAAATCGCTAACCGTGGGAGAAGAATCATTGCGAAGTATTAAGTTGGATATACTAGATTTAGTGTAGTATATGATTAATTTAATTTTTGTGCTAGGATCTGTAGCTGATATATTAGAATTTACTAAATTTTTTAGTATGTGTTCATCTTGTTTATAATTAGTATGCATTTGATTACGATATAGGAGATTAATATATTTGAGATCAGTAGAAGCAGTATTATGTACAATTTGCTTATTATTGAGATTTCTAAGAAAGCATCTTATTTGTTCATCAACTATATAGTTTGGAAAGCTATTATTATTATATATATTATTATTATATTATTATTATTATATATATATATATATATATATATATATATATATATATATATATATATAGTGTGTGTGTGTGTGTGTATTTAGTCACCCTTATTTTATTCATACATATTTCATTAAATAATATAGACAAGTGTTGTCTATTTATTTTATGTAAATTCTTTTCATATTGTCTAATAAGGTTAATAACATTATCATTAAAAGATGAAAGAAAATCACAATATTGATACATATTTTGAAATCCTTTTTTAAATACTTTTTAAAACAAAAACTTAGATAGCATTAAAACATATGTATCAATAATGCGATTTTCTTTCTTCTTTTAATGATAATGTTATTAAGCTTATCAGACAATATGAAAAAAACTTACATAAAATAGACAATTATTCGTAAATATATATATATATATATATATATATTCGTAAATATATATATATATATATATATATATATAATACAAATGAGAAAATATATGAGCATTCAGTAGCTCATTCGTGCTATAATAGTGAATAAATGAGAAAAGTAAGAATGAGCCTTTGGATCATGAAGATCATCATTTTTCGAACCTCGAGTGGCTCTTCACAAAACTCGATCTGTACCGTCGTCGTTTTTACTACTGTTTTCGTTCTTTTCTGTATTTAATACCATGGTTATAATACATCATAGGTTTGTTTGCAAGACCACAGGCCCATCAATACCGTCGAAACATTTATAGTGCTATACCCAGGGCCCCAGGTTCATCTTCCGTTACTTGCACTCTATGGGAAAAAAATGCGCTTTCAGACCATTTCGATGTTCGGATCAGGAATATTCGACGAGTATTACCATTCTAGGTTGCCTTAACATTTTTTATCTGCGACTCTCCTTAGTACGGTGGTATATTTGTAACTCATGATGTTAAGTTTGTGGCAGCCAATGGAATTTTAGCTGTGCTAAAAGTCTTACAGGCATATCAGTTTGGAACACTCGGTCTCATACGACTACCGAAGTTAAGCAAAATCGAGCAAGGTAGGGTGACCTATGAGGAAAATCAGGTTCAGCAAGCGTATATATATGGACTAGCAGAATGGCCCGGCGTTGCCCTTGCTTGATTCAAAAATTGTATAAAGCAATCACTATCACTTGACATAAAATATATTTGTCGTTCCTTGCTTTAAAGGAGTGCCCTTTGCCGTGCTGATGTTGCTACATGCCTTACTTCTTGCCTCTCTCACACTTCGATTTTTTTCTAAGCTCTATACTAAACATTACATTTGTTGCGAAAAAGAACTAAACTAATGAACACAAAACGATCAGCTTTAAAAAAAACTTGTAACTGGAAAAACCGAATGAAAAAAAGAATGTTAACAACAAATACATTTTCACACTCAACACAGTTCTGCGGAATCAGAATCAACGTTGAGTTTAAGCAAGAGAGTGAGCCAATTGGAGTAAAGTGACATGCAGACTTAAATTTTTCCCACTTGTAACGAATGCAGCTATCGATTTTTTTGCATGTTAGCATGCTAGTTAAGTCAGTCAGCTGTTGGCTCTCACGATGGCGAGTAGAATCTTCCTGCCTATTCGTGGCAGCCTGCTATAGGCTCTCACGATGGCCAGTGGGAAATGGTCGAAAATTACATGAAACTGACGTAGATGCATGAAAAATCGATTATTTCCACTATCGATGGGAGTTGGGAAATGCAACGTCGGTCTTGGCCTTCCCACCAAACTGGAGCATGTGCATGTAAATTTTGGTACAAATTCTTTGAAAATTGCGGCCATGCATTCGTTACACACACACCTCCTGCTTTTATAGATAGAGATAGTGTAATATTTAACTGGATATCGGAGAGCCTACATCAAATTCCAGTATTGCTCGTTATATTCACTTACACACACGTACCACAGGGAAACGTAAGAATTCAACCCTCTCCCCTCAACTTAATTAGTAGATCTTTTCTTACTCTTTTCTTTCTTCAAGCAAAGCAATAAAGCAAATATTTATTGAATGTAAGAGAGTGTGAGAAAAATCACTATTAAGAAGAGAGAAGAATAAAAGAAGCTGGATTATTACGACAGATGATAACGAATGACTCTGCATTTCAATATTTGAAGATCCAACTTGACTGGGAAGCAAGAAGACGGAAGGCAGTTCCACGAGCGATAAGTTAGAAAGAAGAAACTGTTAACAGAGTACAGGCTGTTTCATCTAGTCCTTTAATGTGGAAAATGATGAGAACTGGACGTCAATCTATTACAACGCTTAAATTCATAATGTATAGGGACGGTAGGAGAATGATCAACAGAACAGTTACCATAAAAAACGCTTATAGAAAAGGCATAGAGAAGGTTTGTAACCGCAATGAAAAAGTGCCTGAAGCCGAGTTGAGCATGTCAGGACCAATAATATTGCAGATTTTATCAAGAATCTCTCTCTATATATATTGTAGAAGTTTCAGATCATATGTGGGGACAATATTCAAAAACAAGGTCGAATTATATCAT
Source organism: Acanthosepion pharaonis (assembly GCA_903632075.3). Classification (NCBI taxonomy): domain Eukaryota; kingdom Metazoa; phylum Mollusca; class Cephalopoda; order Sepiida; family Sepiidae; genus Acanthosepion; species Acanthosepion pharaonis. The sequence goes on from CAHIKZ030000465.1 coordinate 409,565, forward strand.
TATTATTTACTAAATATTTTTACAATTTAAAATACTTTTGATTTTTTAAATTAACTGTAAAACGTTGATCAGCCATATAATAGAATTCCATCCATCCACTAAAAGTTTCTTAATTATAAATGTTATAAAACTGAACGAAAATTCAATATAAAATATATATTTCTTTGTTTACCTATCTCAGCAATCATCTTTTAAATTCAATTATGAGTAGGGAGTTTGAGATTTTCATATTAACAAAGAAACTTATGGCTTCTTTTGAGCCTATCTTGACTGCTAAAGATATGATTGTGTAATTCCAGGGTTAACCCCGCCTAAGGGAACTAGCGAAATGTTAATCAGCAATTACGACAGAAATATATATATATATATATATATATATATATATATATATATATATATATATATATATATATATATATAATCGTGCACTGATTTAAATATCAAATGTAGATCAAATATGGATCAGAATCGGCTAGAATGATAAGATAAATAACAGATAGGAAAGGTTTATCTATCTTTTATCAAAGCTTCGTCAGAGTTTGAGATGAAAGAGATAGAGACAGAAACTGTTATATTGCTACACGTTTCCTATTTCTTCTTTATTTTATATATATATATATATATATATATATATATATATATATATATATATATATATATATATATATATATATATATATTCAGATTTTTTATGCGAAAACTTGATTTTTATGAAGACAACATTTTCAAGCGCGATACTATGTATTAAATGGAAAGCTTCATATATTTTACATACAAACACACCACCAGACACACAGATACATAGATATATAGAATCCTGGTCAAAATCTTAAGACCAAATGCAAAAGGGTTAAAAAAAATATAAAATACTTTTAATTTAATCGGAATATATTTGCGAAACCATTATATTTAATTAGAAAATGTAGTTTATCAACAAACAACTGAAAAATATAATTTAAACAGACATTGAATAAGTATTTTTGGTTGGTCATAAAGATGAGACCATGTTTGAAAAAAAATTACTGGTCAAACTAGTCAGTGTGATCATACCTTCACGCATGTAGACATCTACTTAGCTCATTTACGGCATTAAATTTCAAATTTTAAAATGGCTGAGTGTAAAATTTTAACAAAGTTTGAACAGGGCAGCATTGTTGAACTTCAAAGACCTGGTCTTTTCCAACGAGCAATTGCAAATGAAATTGGCCGTAGCAGAAATGTTATTGCTAACTTCATTAAAAACCTGGATGCGTATGCTTCGAAAAAATCAAGCGGTTGTCCCAATAAAATGTTACCATCTCTAGACTGGCGCATAAGGCGAGAAGTTAACAGAGATTCAAGTCCAACATCAAACCAGATGCTGATTGCAGCTCTCGAACAATTCCACGGCATTTAAATATTAAAGGGTTTAATAACGTGAAACTACTGTAGAGGCCTTGCTTTTTACTTGCCAATAATTCTTCCGTTTAAAATTTGTTTCGGATTATCAAACTTGGGATGTGGATAAATCGACGAAAGTTTTGTTTTCAGACGAGAAAGAATTTAACTTTGATGGCCCAGACGGTGTTCAGTGTTACTGGCATGCATAAATATCCCAAAAGAAATTTCCGCCACACGACACGGTGGAGATGGATCAATTATTGTCTGGAGTTCATTTTCCTACAAAGAAACACTTGACTTACTGGAAGTAAAGTATCGTCAGACATCGGTAATTACTGAAGGCCTTCCTTTATGTGGAGAAAACTGAACTTTCCAGCAAGAGATTGTATGAAAAACAACATTCAGAATTTGAGGCATCCACCGTGCTTTCCACATATCAACCCAATCGAGAATGTTTGGGGATAGATCGCAAATGATGTTTATAAACATGGATCGCATTTTGAAACTGCGTATGCACTTCGTGCTGCGGTTTATGCTTCCTGGGCGAGCAACCCAAGCAACCTCATGCAGAAATTAAAAATGAGTATGCCAAATCGAATTATCGAAGTAATTGGCAAAAATGGATGATATACTGAATATTAAATTGTCGTTCTGAATTATTTGCTCTGTATTTACTATTTTTAATTACATTGTTCGAGACCTGCATTCAGCATTTGTATTCGCTTTTATTTGATGTGAAGTTAGGCTTGAATCTCTCTTAACTTCTAATCTAATGCGTCTGACCTGAGATGGTATGATTGTATTGAGGCCTACCGCTTGATTTTTTAGAAGCATACGCATCCTGATTTTTAATGAAGTTTGCAATAACACTTCTGCTCCTTCCACTTTCATTTGGAATGAACTGTTGCGAAAGACAACGTCTTTGAAGCTCAACAATCCTGCTCGGACTTTGTTAAAATTTTACCGGGAAATTTAATGCTGGAAACGAGCTAAAGTAGATCTCTTCAGGCCTGAGGCTATGAGCCCACTGATTATTTCTAACCGTTTTATCCGGTATTTTTTTAAACATGTTCTTATCTTTATGACCAACCAAAAACGCTTAATGTTTGTTTAAATCAGTCAATTAAAAGCTAAAAAAAAATCACTTGTTTGATGATAAACTACATTTTCTAATTAAATGTAAATGTTTTGCAAATATATTTCGATTAAAGTAGCAGTTTTTTATACTTTAAGCCCTTTCGTATCTGGTCTTAAGATTTTGACCAGGTGTATATATATATATATATATATATATATATATATATATATATATATATATATATATATGTAAGCAAATATATGGATATAGATACGACAGTATGAAGAAAAATATACGGAAAAAACAAACAAAAATCCTAATATGTGATTATGTCGGACGTTTCTGTCATTAGACCATCTTCAGGACATATTCATAAAACATAATTAACATAGACCATATACGACGACGTGATCATATTTAAACGGAACGCTGATCTTATAAAAGATTTCAGTTATCTGTTTGGATTGGTATTGCTTTTAAGCCCATCGTCTTTTTCATGTTGAACTGTATATGCTCTATGTTAATTATGTTTTATGAATATGTCCTGAAGATGGTCTATTAGACCGAAACATCCGACGTTGACATTAAACATTAAAACAGCATAATCGCATATTAGGATTTTTTTTGTTTTTTCAGTATATTTTTTTCATACTGTCGTATCTATATCCATATATTTGCTTATATATATATATATATATATATATATATATATATATATATATATATATATATATATATATATACTTGTCGTGAGATACTCTGCGAAAAAACTTTCTGCTAAATTATTATATTTTAATTATTGGTCTAATAACATCTAATTATTTTATTCTTTAGCTATTTTTATTACTGTTTGATTGAGGCTCTACCAGCAACAACGTTGTTGCTTCTTATCTTCAGTTGTGGCACAATTTCTTTTGTTAGTGTGAAACAATTGAGGTAAAAATGAATCCGTTTATGCATGGGAGAAATCTTACGTAATCGTTTCTGCGTGTGAGTATGTCGTGCATCATAACTGAAGGAACTGAACGCGAATACAAAGAAAAAAAAATGAAATATCTTGAATTTTTTCGCCAATGGGAAGTCAGTTTATATATTCCTGAGATTAACTCTCAACTATTGTTTTCCCCAGTTAGATATTGCCCAAAGACATGCTAAGCTTTACGCAGTGCTGAATATATCCAAGAATCCACATTTTTCCATGAGAACCCTCTAACAAATACACTGTTTTTCACTAATCAAATGTTATATATTTTATTTTAGCCATAAATAAAACTATTGAATATATATATATATATATATATATATATATATATATATATATATATATATATATATATATATATTACATTAGAAATATTTATTAGGCAGCATATTTTCTATTAAGCATATTTGGTTAGATAATTTAGATATATCATATTTTACTTTTTCTTCTTCCAAGTCAACAAACAAAATTCTTCTTGACTGTAGAAAATTGATTATGAAATTTACTAAACTTGTCTTTCAATAATTCTTATTTTTCAAAGTACTTTCACTCTCATCTGTGACCTTCTTCAGGAGGTTGAAATATTTGCGGGTGTCTACAGTAGCTCCGTAAGTTCAAAATATTTTCACTTTTTGGTTACAGCGTCTCAAATTCAAATTTTTCCAGTTTTACATGGGAGATAACTTTTGTAATTTAAAGAAAATAAACAAATTTTAATAAACTATTTTAAATTAGAATTTTTATACTAAACGTTGCTTCTACAAACATTTAAGAAATTTGTTGCTATACTCAATGATGATATATTATAATTATAGTTAATATATATATATATATATATATATATATATATATATATATATTACATTTATGTTTTTTTATTCTTTTAATACACTTATCATTTTTGTAAGGTTTTTCTGTATTTTTGCATTCGTGTGTGCGTTTATACGCGTGTAGCCATTCACCTCTCCAAACTGATGTGCGTTCTTGTGCATCAGTCTGCGCAGATGTGTGTACGTGTAGAGCGTCATGATCATAGACATGCAACCGTTTTTTAAATTTTTGGTTGTTCTAGTATTCTTTTTCTTTTCATTATAGAAGTTGTATTTCGTTTTTTATATAAATAATTGATAGTAATGCATAAATGATAGATACTCTCTCTCATTCTCTCTCTCTCTCTCTCTCTCTCTCTCTCTCTCTCTCTCTGCATACGTACATCCATACTAATCATATATCGTCACTAAGCTACTATTTACTTTTCTTATTTGGTTTGCTGGTATTATTAGTATTTTTTGGAGGAGGTTACATTTTTAATTAGATTTATATTTAATATCGATTGAATGCATGTGCACATATCTGTATTTATAATCTTATGCATACAACTAGTGCTTAAATAGTTAAGTGATTTTATTCTATTTTTAGGGTATTATTTATGGATGATTGGGTTAATAGAATTTGTTGTTTGAATGTTTATAGAAAGTATATACTCCGGAACACTTACGCACGCAGCGAAAGCTGCAAGCTCGTAACATAAATTTAAGAGTTAAATAAAGTAAGTTTTGCTTATATCATATGCAATGGTCTAACTTATATTTGATTTTTATCTATTGGTTAGTAGTTTATTTGTTTTTTGCCTTGGCGTTATATATTGACGTATGAATTATGGGGGGAGAGGTTTGTTCGTCCGCATGTGCATCTATATATTTATACGTACATACACTCACACGCGTATAGTTATGTATGTATATTATTTATTCTTTTCTTTTATTAATACGTTTTAATTTTATATTATGTTTATTTCATTTATTTATTCATTTATTGATCCCACAGCGGGCGGTGATCTCCCTTCTCTCTCCATATGTGGTAAGTCACGCCTGATTTTTTCCACTTGTCCTCGACAAAAATGAGGACAATATTCCGGATAATGTAAATAATGTACATAACACCCCATCTCAGAAATATAGACAGTATTCATCAACTTAATCACTGATACCGTCCAGAAGAAATGTAAGGGATTCCGAATTTGTATGGAGGCCGTAGTTGAAGCCAATGGTGATTTTATTGAATAAATCTACTCTGTAGTATTTCAAGATATTATATGTTATTTTTGTAAATATGTCTGTTGAAATTTTCATTTTAGCGTAATTTCGACTAATATTTATACATCGCACCAGGTATCTAAAACGAAATTGACGAATATAGTGTATATATATATATATATATATATATATATATATATATATATATATATATATATATATAGGCAGAATATCTTCATTTAAACATGTTTCACTGAATAACATTGACATATGTATTCTTATCTTCATTCAGATAATTTCCTTTTGTCTAATCTGCATATATATGTGGCGATGGATAAATTTTCGTCCAAACTAAGCATGGAGCTCTGTTTCTCACAGGCAGTGTCCAACTGACCCTACTCTAATGTGCAGTCGACAAAATCAAAAACATACTAAGCGCATGCGCGAAATTAATAATATATAACGCCAACAAATTATCCATCGCATTATGGCACATTGTCTCTTCCACATCGTTTGACAGACCTTTCAAAAACCTGATGAATACCCATGGAAGTTCACAAACTGAAAAGCCTTGATAAACTAACGACATCTTTGCTTTGATATATAAACATGTGCAACAGAATAAAACGTATATATACATACATTTTGCCATTGATGAAAAACCAGACGACATACCTTGAATGGATGTCATAATTCGTTGTAAAAAGGCAACCCTACCCTAACTAGAATATTTTCGAATGTAACTCATAATTGATACAATAATAGTTAATAAAAAAAATGAACATGTTACCGATCCTGTCTAATTGATTGGATTTCTCTTGTATCCTTGGAAACAAAAGTTTTGAATGTATATGCTTTTAAATCACAGTAAATTTTAAATTAGTTTTTCTAAAATTCGCTTGAAGATGAAGCAGAACTATTGCTTTTAATTTAATAATTGAATTTATAGAATTGTTTTTTTTTTGTTTTTGAAACATCGTAATTTCTTTATAGCGAGGAAAGCATATTTTAAATCAGTTAATTTATAATATATATATATATATATATACACATATATTTTCATATCATAAACATACTTGTTTTTCAGCATTTCTATGGATTATAGTATATATTTTAATATTTAAATAATTTTTAATATGTTTTGCAAAAAATATAAATATATATATATATATATATATATATATATATATATATATAACAACGTATTAATTCTGCTTTACATGTCGCCTAATAGTTCTCTTTTCGTCTGTCTCTCTTTTCTCAATAGCTCTTTATCAACATATATATATATATATATATATATATATATATACACATATTCTATAAACATATTCTATAAACATATATATATATATATATATATATATATATATATATATATATATATATATATATGTCGTGTTTGTTTTTTGTGTATGCATGTAAGCCTACTTCCATATAGATTTGCGACGTTTGGAATAATCAGCACTGGTACCTTTCGGAAGTTGTAACCTTTGGCAGCTCTTTGGAAGTGACAGCACCGACTTAAATGCGACAACTTCACCAAAGTTCTAAAACTGTCGTCACTCTGAGAACATTGCTTTTCTCAGACAGATATCTTTGACTTTGATGTCGGTTGGACACTTGCTCTCCAAGCCGGAGAGTAGCGGCTTCAGAGCGAGGCAATTTCTCTTCTAACATCAATGCACTTTACATTGAAACAGCTTTCACGTGTATATAAAATCGCACGCCATATCATCACGCACACACGAACGCGCGTGCTTGCATTTTATATATATATATATATATATATATATATATATATATATATATATATATATATATATATATATATATGTATGTATGTATATATATATATATATATACAGTACCGTTTTGCGCTGTGTCAGAGCTCATCGGTATGGCTAGACATACGATTGCTTCAAACAGAGATCGAAACTCTAACGATTTGACGCCAGTCAGAGTTATCATAAGCAAAAGGGGATCAACAGCCAATTACCTCAATTCATAACTGAATAGAGACGCGTTATAAGCAGCAGTCACTGTTTTCAAAATTCCATTTCCCCATATATATATATATATATATATATATATATATATATATATATATATAGATAGATAGATAGATAGATTGATATGAATTATTACAGAAATAAATTTTAATGTTCGGCAAATAATCCTTCTCGGACAATTGTCGCAACCTATCCTGATGATGAGTTAAGCAATTTGAAACCTCCGACCCTATTTCTGATTCATTTCTTCGGAAAATTCATGATGTCGTTTTCTCTTGGTTTGAAAAGGATTACTCGTAATTTTTAAAAGTCGCTCATTAAAATTAAACGTCTAGAATATATGATATATTTGCCTTAAACAACATTTGCTCCTAAATTAACCGAATATATGCATATATATGGAAAAGACGAATACAGAGAAAAGGGGGGAAATAATGCTCCACATGGTCCTCAAACGGCCCTCCTCAGTTTTCTATTTTTTTTTTTTTTTTTTTTTTAATCAGCGTAGACATTCTCCTAGACTGTTTGACATTCAAGTTCGTAGGAACCTGCCTGTTCTGCAATTTCCTCGTAGCTCGGGGAAGAAATCATAACAATTCAGTTCAATTATGCACTAAACTAAGGCTATACAGTCAATTATATGCCATGCGTGATACATGCTTAGACGATCATATATCGTTCGATACATGACTGACGAGACATATTTTCCCGCAGTAGGTTGCCATTTCTTTTTGCGGTAGACCAGTTGCTATCAAAGGCTAGATAACCCGGACTTTCCTGCTATTTATCCATAGCTGGCGGGAGAAAAAGAGGATTCATACCTTTCTCAAGTCTATTAGCACGTAAGTGAATGTAATCGATTCGACGAGAATTCAAAAACGGCTCTCCGATTCCTCAATTCGAGCCACTATCCTTTACTCCACCGTGCCTCTAGCCAGAAATCAACTTCAGCATGTCTGGGCTATGCACAAGTTTTGAATTCAGATTTGACAACTATGTCAAGAGTGAGCATGTGCTGCTATTTAACCCATGGTCCGGGATCGCAGAGATAGTTTCATATCTTTCAGAAGAGTATTCATGCAAAGTGGTATGTAACTCACCCGGCCGAAATTCTTACACGCATACGCGATTTTCTAGTTCATAGCCGCTGAATATTCTATCACTTTCAAACCCAGGAATCGTTTAGATAACGGAAAGCTATAGCTGAAAATTACAGTAAACGTGGTGTTATTCTAACCAATATACAGTGGAAGTGTTGTGAGTTCATTCAAGACGCTAAGTTCACGGAAATAAATTATTGTTTTCCGGTTAAAGACCCCAGTCACTCTTGCTTGGAACTCTTGAGTTTCTTTGTCTATACGCACGACAGCAACTGACGACAGTGCATCAGAGTCAGGTGCTTATGTCACTCCGCGAGAAGTTCGCAAACTGGAGATAACAGCTTCGTTAATGGGGGGCTGCGAGGCGGCGTTCGTATCTGACTTACTTTATCATTTATGTGTTAAAAGCATTTCAATACTGTTACGAATTGTCCGAATGTTATCAAGCCGAACAACTGCATTTTCTTCATGGACATCCTAATAGCAATAAATCAATAAACCCCATGAACTCGAAAATATTTGGACGCTTGATAAAGTCGTAAAATTAAATAGTCACATTTACCTTGAAATTGGGTTCAGAAAATGCCAAGTACCGGTCGTCGGTGGTTGGAAAACTATATTGCTTTTACTCACTCCACCTCTTACTCTCAACTTACACACACAGACACACACATACAGGACGCCCCCCATATATATATATATATATATATATATATATATATATATATATATATATATATATATATATATATATATATATACATATATATATATATATATATATATATATGTATATATATATATGAGGCTTATATATATATATATATATATATATAGGCTATATATATATATATATATATATATATATGTGTGTGTGTGTGTGTGTGTGTGTGTGTGTGAGGCTTATATATATATATATATATATATATATTGAGGAATCGGAGAGCCGAGTTCAAATTCCAGTCGAATCCATTGCAACCACTTACGTGCTAATACCCTTGGGAAAGGTGTGAATCCTCTTCTTCTCCCTCCAGCTATGGTTAAATAGCACGACAGACTAGGTTCTATAGCCTTGGATGGCAACTGGTCTAGGAGAAGGACAACTCTGAATTCAAAACCTGCGGAGGGTCGTTTGGTGGTTTGTGGCACTCGGTGCACCAGGTCTCTGTATTCGGCCCTTTAAAAAGTGAGGATGATCCTGCAGGAAAGCTTCACCACTATAATCAAATCTCATGTGGTGTTGTCGGGATGTCGTTTTCTAGGAACTGATCTGCTTGACGCTCATACGTCGAATTCGACGGGAGAGTCGAGTATATATATATATATATATATATATATATATATATATATATATATATATATATATATATATATATACTGTAATCTGGATGGGTCTTAGTAATAATAGTTATAAAAATTCGTAAGTATCGTCGAATGAAAAAAAATCTTTAATGAAGAACTATACCAAAAGTCAAAAAAGTGTTGTCAAATTTAAACTGTCTTACTAGACCAGCATTAGTAATACCGATACACGAAAAGTGGTATGGAGGTGTTAAAATAGGGAAAAAAATCCCTTGGTTCACCCTCCAACCTTTTGCAAACTGTCAAGTATCAACATCGGACAGTACTTCTTCAACGTAATTACTAAACACTTCAACAAAAATCCACTCTAAATAAGATATTCAACAGGAAATCAATCAAAATTATGTACCAAATTATTACATTTTAAGTAAATTGCTATAAGGAAAAAAACTAAATCTAACATGACTACCCCCCCTTAATTGTAGACTTAAAAAAAAAAACTGCCCATTCAAGGGAAAATGCAGATACACTAATGTTGTATCCCAG